>JAVIAB010000025.1:39060761-39128261 GCA_032433765.1 Megaustenia siamemsis | reverse complement strand
AATTTTGATTATTAATCTATTTTTCCCTGGCAGCCGTGTGCACAGGGTCCCTCACCGCACAGGTAGATAGATAACTCCGACTTCGGAGGTATTTATATATTTTTTCCGTCGATGAGTAATTGACGTTTCAAGCCGGGCCTCGCTGCTGAGACCAGGGGTGGTTGCCGCAGAGAGAAATCATAAATAAAAATCTCAACTGGTGTAGCCGGGATTTGAACCCGCAACCTCTCTATCTCGAGGCCTCGAGACCAACCAGTCCCTGTATTAACTATTTAGAATATAAAGTAATGTAGCTATGTAGAACATAAAGATGGAGAAGGTGGTGGAAAGAGGTGTGGGAGATGTGGTGGATATAGTTGTGGGAGATGATGGTGGATAGAGTTGTGGGAGAAGGTGGTGGATAGAGTTGTGGGAGATGGTGGTGGGTAGAGTTGTGGGAGATGTGGTGGATAGAGTTGTGGGAGATGTGGTGGATAGAGTTGTGGGAGATGTGGTGGATAGAGTTGTGGGAGATGGTGGTGGATAGAGTTGTGGGAGATGGTGGTGGATAGAGTTGTGGGAGATGTGGTGGATAGAGTTGTGGAGATGGTGGATAGAGAGATGTGGTGGATAGAGTTGTGGGAGATGTGGTGGATAGAGTTGTGGGAGATGTGGTGGATAGAGTTGTGGGAGATGTGGTGGATAGAGTTGTGGGAGATGTGGTGGATAGAGTTGTGGGAGATGTGGTGGATAGAGTTGTGGGAGATGTGGTGGATAGAGTTGTGGGAGATGTGGTGGATAGAGTTGTGGGAGATGTGGTGGATAGAGTTGTGGGAGATGTGGTGGATAGAGTTGTGGGAGATGGTGGTGGATAGAGTTGTGGGAGATGTGGTGGATAGAGTTGTGGGAGAAGGTGGTGGATAGAGTTGTGGGAGAAGGTGGTGGATAGAGTTGTGGTGGGTAGAGTTGTGGGAGAAGTTGGTGGATAGAGTTGTGGGAGAAGGTGGTGGATAGAGTTGTGGGAGAAGGTGGTGGATAGAGTTGTGGGAGATGATAGTGGATAGAGTTGTGGGAGAAGGTGGTGGATAGAGTTGTGGGAGAAGGTGGTGGATAGAGTTGTGGGAGAAGGTGGTGGATAGATTTGTTGAAGAAGCAGGCAAGTAGAGTCGATTATGGTCTCCATTTAATTAGGGAGAGATTGAGACTCAATCGCTACATTAGAATGGAGACACACGAGATATCAAACGTGAATATATAGAACATGTCACGGACTGGTCAACAATATGAGACACTTGATAACAGAGATCCTTACTTCTGATTGATAACCGATGAGCGCACGGTCTACAGTCGCTTCCACTTTGAAAGTCCAGTAGCTCGACGTTTATCTTCTTATCTTTCACTTCCTTGCAATTGAGAGCCATTTCCTGCATTATGTCGCCCGAGTCGGCATATAGAGTCCCGCCAGCGAGTCTTGAAGACAGTCTATGTTGTTGTGTATAGTTTCTCCTTCTTCTTATGCCGGTGTCTATTTGCAGATCAATATCACTGTATTCCGAGACAAAATCAAACGAGTCACGTTCAGACACTGGTGTTTGTTTCATCAGTCCTCTAACTGTCAACAAACAAGACGAAGCACAAATGAGGGACACAAATAATATGGAACGAAAATGATTAATTTCGTCAATTCTTTACCTCACTTTTAGTCTCATTAACTTTTCATCTTGGCTATTTTCATCAATCTTTTACATGACTAACTTCTTACAATTTTTACTTGACTAACTGACTGAACTTTGTACAAGACTAAACTCAACTCTTTACCTGACTAACTTACTCAGCTTTGTACATGACTAAAATCATCAACTCTTTACCTGGCTAACTTACTCAGCTTTCTACATGATTAAAATCATCAAATCTCTACATGACTAAATTCATCAACTCTTTACCTGACTAAACTCATCAACTCTTTACCTGACTAAACTCATCAACTCTTTACCTGACTAAACTCATCAACTCTTTACCAGACTAAACTCAAACTCTTTACCTGACTAACTTATTCAGCTTTGTACATGATTAAAATCATCAACTCTTTACCTGACTAAACTCATGAACTCTTTACCTGACTAAACTCATGAACTCTTTACCAGACTAAACTCAGCAACTCTTTACCAGACTAAACTCATCAACTCTTTACCAGACTAAACTCATCAACTCTTTACCAGACTAAACTCATCAACTCTTTACCAGACTAAACTCATCAACTCTTTACCTGACTAAACTCATCAACTCTTTACCTGACTAAACTCATCAACTCTTTACCAGACTAAACTCATCAACTCTTTACCAGACTAAACTCATCAACTCTTTACCAGACTAAACTCATCAACTCTTTACCAGACTAAACTCAACTCTTTACAGACTAAACTCAACTCTTTACCAGACTAAACTCAACTCTTTACCTGACTAAACTCATCAACTCTTTACCTGACTAAACTCATCAACTCTTTACCTGACTAAAGTCATCGACTCTTCATCTGACTAAACTCATTAACTCTTTACGTGACTAATTCCATCAACTCTTTATTTGACTAAATAAACTCAACAACTTTTTACATGACTTATTTCATCAATTCTTTATCCCACTAAACTCAGCAACTCTTTACATGACTAAACTCAACTCTCTCTCTCTCTCTCTCTCTCTCTCTCTCTCTAGTTCCCAGTGGAGCATAGGTCTTCAACAAACACTTTCCAAGTCGTTCTGTTTTTGCCATTCTTTTAAGATCATTCCATGTTTTCCCCATCATCTTCATCTCTGCTTCTATCTGTCTTCTCCAAGAATTTCTTGGTCTTCCTCTTTTCCCCTCGGGATTCCAAAAAGGGCCTGTTGTGTAATACTCTCAATTGGCTTCCGTAGTGTGTGTCCTATACAGCGCCATCGTCTTCGCTGTATCACTTTACCCACTGGTGTTTGACTGGGACATTTCCATAATTCTATGTTAGTGATTTTGTCCTGCCATTTCCATCCTTTTATTCTGCGTAAGCATCCATTAATGAAAGTCTGTATCTTCGTGATTGTCAATTTTGTTGTTCTCCATGCTTCACAGCCATATAATAGGACCGCCTTAACATTGAGTTGAAAATTTTTATTTTTGTATTTAATCTAATTTCTTTGGATTCCCATATGTTTCCCAGTGCAATGAAAGCTCCTCTCGCTTTTGATATCCTTATTTTGGTATTATTTTATGTTCCTCCTTCTTTATCTATATTACTGCCCAGATATATGTAAGATTGTACGTCTAGTAGAGGTATTTCTCCTAGTTTTATTTGGTTATTGCCAACTGTATTAATTCTCATAATGTTGGTCCTATCTCAATCTTCAGTCCTAGCTGTTTGGATCTTGCTCATTTTATCCTGCATCTATTGATGGCTGTGTAATAGGAGAGCTATGTCAAAACTCAACTCTTTACATGACAAATTCCATCAACTCTATCTGACTAAATAAACTCATCAACTCTTTACATGACTAATTCCGTCAATCCTTTTGCTTAATCAGCAGTTTCCCTGTAAGCTATTAACTCTTAGAATTCCTTAGTTTTTTTTATTTAAACATTTTGAAATATTTATAGTTCCTATTTGTAGACAGCCACAGAAGTCAATCTTTGATCTGGTTGCCCGGTTTATTTTATATTGTTAAATAGTGAATTTCAAAATCACATTTAAGAAAAATCAATACATGTGAGATGCGATGCTTGAGAAAAGTAACAAACAACACAAGAAGAGATAGAATACCAAATGAAACCATAAGAAAAATGGTAGGAACAAAACCCTGCCAAGAATATATAGAGCAACAACAACTTAAATGGTTTGGCCACCTGGTCAGAATGAATCCTCACCAATCACGATCAAGGGCGTTCTTCTCGAGAATGCATGGACAAAGACCAAGAGGAAGACCTAGAAGAAGATGGATAGATGCAGTGATGACATGTAACAACAAAGGAAAATTACTAATTCAGACAGTTCGAGCAGCTCAAGAACGACAAATGATATAACCACGTCGCCTTTTCGGTATCAGTGAGAAAGAGAAAAAAAAAATAAGAAAATAGTGGATTTGATACGCATTTGTTTAGTGTTAATATTTTGTTAAAATTATAATGTGTTTACTTAATAATGTGAGCTTTTTTCCTTGTTACTAAAAATAAGCCCTAACTTAAAAATGTATAATATAAATAGTTACAAAAAAATAGGAAGTGGAGATTAATATGAAAATCTTTAACAGAGCCATTTACGGCATTCAATTTTACATAAGATATAATGAAACACAATTTTAAAATAAGGTAGAGGTCAACACTACTGGGAGCCTCGGTGACTGAGTGTTAAGTGTGTTCGCTTCCTGACCAGGAGGGTCCGGATCGATCCCCAGCAGTGGCGGAATTTTTTCGGACTGACAAGGCTTCGGGTTCACTCAGCCTCTAAAAATGGGTACCAGAGATTATTCTGGGAAGTAGATTTTGGTAGTAGATGGAGACAGGCCAATAATTCCTGGACTGATGCAGACCACTCATACAATAACACTGACCAATAACTCCTGCACTGGCGCTGACCACTCCAACACAAACACTGACCAATAACTCCTGCACTGACGCTGACACTTCTACACAAACACCGACCACTAACTCCTGCACTGACGCTGACCCCTCCTACGCAAACACTGACCAATAACTCCTGCACTAGAGCTGACCCCTTCTACACAAACACTGACCAATAACTCCTGCACTGGCGCTGACCACTCCTACACAAACACTGACCAATATCTCTTGCACTAGGGCTGACCCCTTCTACACAAACACTGACCAATAACTCCTGCACTAGAGCTGACCCCTTCTACATAAACACTGACCAATAACTTCTGCACTAGAGCTGACCCCTTCTACACAAACACTGACCAATAACTCATGCACTAGGGCTGACCCCTTCTACACAAACACTGACCAATAACTCCTGCACTAAGGCTGACCCCCTCCTACACAAACACATGAACAATATCTCCTGCACTAGGGCTGACCCCTTCTACACAAACACTGACCAATATCTCCTGCACTAGGGCTGACCCCTTCTACACAAACACTGACCAATACCTCCTGCACTAAGGCTGACCCCCTCCTACACAAACACATGAACAATATCTCCTGCACTAGGACTGACCCCTTCTACACAAACACTGACCAATAACTCCTGCACTAGGGCTGACCCCCTCCTACACAGACACAGACCAATATCTCCCGCGCTGGCGCTGACCAGTCTAAAGCTGGGTGTTAACTTAAACGACAACCACAGAATCAGGCTCGATCGAACCCACCTTGATTGTACATATAAAGCCAGGCACACATAGTGACTGCTGCTAGCACAGAGATACAAATCAACATCTTAGGTCGACTGATCATCAACAGCATGCTCCTCATCCTGAACTTGAGTGGACCCTGCCATAACCACTTGAAACACGCCTTCATTTTGATCAGATCAAGCTTAGCCATAGCTCTGCTTCTAATCACTTACTGTGACACAGATTCCTGTTTTGCAGAAAAAGAAATGCAATGTTCAACGACAATTAAGTCATGAAACTGATTTTATTATTGTTGAAACAAAAATGACATCTACGAAGCAAAGTATGGAATCCAAACAGGTACCCTTCATCTATAATATGACTAACTTTCCATCGTTGCCCGATAAGCAGACGACAAACAAGCCGCCATTTAGTTAACCTAGTTAGAGGTGCATTGTAACGTAATAAGCTTGGAGCAAAAAACTAATATTAAATTCTGTTTAAAACTCAGAAAAGTGCCATTGAAAGAATTGAATTGGTGTGATAGGTGTATGAGGATAATTGTTTACCTCGTGCTCAGATATTTACGTTGTATTCATGATTGATAAGTGGTGTAGAAGCCATTACAAGGGCAACTAGACATGGACGCCTAATTTCTATTCATAATGAGGAACCCATTGCTCAAGTCAGAGAACGTATAAAGAAGATCGTTGTTTGACTGTGATACAAGAAGATCGTTGTTTGACTGTGATACAAGAAGATCGTTGTTTGACTGTGATACAAGAAGATCGTTGTTTGACTGTGATACAAGAAGATCGTTGTTTGACTGTGATACAAGAAGATCGTTGTTTGACTGTGATATAAAAAGATCGTTGTTTCACTGTGATACAAGAAGATCATTGTTTGACTGTGATACAAGAAGATAGTTGTTTGACTGTGATACAAGAAGATAGTTGTTTGACTGTGATAGAAGAAGATCATTGTTTGACTGTGATACAAGAAGATCGTTGTTTGACTGTGATACAAGAAGATCATTGTTTGACTGTGATACAAGAACATCATTGTTTGACTGTGATACAAGAAGATCATTGTTTGACTGTGATACAAGAAGATCATTGTTTGACTGTGATACAAGAAGATCGTTGTTTGACTGTGATACAAGAAGTTCGTTGTTTGACTGTGATACAAGAAGATCATTGTTTGACTGTGATACAAGAAGATCATTGTTTGACTGTGATACAAGAAGATCGGTGTTTGACTGTGATACAAGAAGATCGGTGTTTGACTGTGATACAAGAAGATCGGTGTTTGACTGTGATACAAGAAGATCGTTGTTTGATTGTGATACAAGAAGATAATTGTTTGACTGTGATACAAGAAGATCGGTGTTTGACTGTGATACAAGAAGATCATTGTTTGATTGTGATACAAAAAGATAATTGTTTGACTGTGATACAAAAAGATCGTTGTTTGATTGTGATACAAGAAGATCGTTGTTTGACTGTGATAGAAGAAGATCGTTGTTTGACTGTGATACAAGAAGGTCATTGTTTGACTGTGATACAAGAAGGTCATTGTTTGACTGTGATACAAGAAGGTCATTGTTTGACTGTGATAGAAAAAGATCGTTGTTTGAGGTTATTTTTCGTTTTCATCCTGTTAATTATTTCCTGGCCATTTGTTGTTCCAATAGTGACTTCAATTGTAGAACCATTTGTTGTTCTAATAGTGACTTCAATTGTAGAACCATTTGTTGTTCCAATAGTGACTTCAATTGTAGAACCATTTGTTGTTCCAATAGTGACTTCAATTGTAGAACCATTTGTTGTTCTAATAGTGACTTCAATTGTAGAACCATTCGTTGTTCCAATAGTGACTTCAATTGTAGAACCATTTGTTGTTCCAATAGTGACTTCAATTGTAGAACCATTTGTTGTTCTAATAGTGACTTCAATTGTAGAACCATTTGTTGTTCTAATAGTAACTTCAATTGTAGAACCATTTGTTGTTCTAATAGTGACTTCAATTGTAGAACCATTTGTTGTTCTAATAGTGACTTCAATTGTAGAACCATTTGTTGTTCTAATAGTGACTTCAATTGTAGAACCATTTGCTGTTCTAATAGTGACTTCAATTGTAGAACCATTTGTTGTTCTAATAGTGACTTCAATTGTAGAAACATTTGTTGTTCTAATAGTGACTTCAATTGTAGAACCATTTGTTGTTCTAATAGTGACTTCAATTGTAGAAACATTTGTTGTTCTAATATAGACTTCAATTGTAGAAACATTTGTTGTTCTAATAGTGACTCCAATTGTAGAACCATTTGCTGTTCTAATAGTGACTTCAATTGTAGAACCATTTGTTGTTCTAATAGTGACTTCAATTGTAGAAACATTTGTTGTTCTAATATAGACTTCAATTGTAGAAACATTTGTTGTTCTAATAGTGACTCCAATTGTAGAAACATTTGTTGTTCTAATAGTGACTTCAATTGTAGAAACATTTGTTGTTCTAATAGTGACTTCAATTGTAGAAACATTTGTTGTTCTAATACTGACTTCAATTGTAGAAACATTTGTTGTTCTAATAGTGACTTCAATTGTAGAACCATTTGTTGTTCTAATAGTGACTTCAATTGTAAAACCATTTGCTGTTCTAATAGTGACTTCAATTGTAGAACCACTTGCTGTTCCAATAGTGACTTCAATTGTAGAACCATTTGTTGTTCTAATAGTGACTTCAATTGTACAACCATTTGTTGTTCTAATAGTGACTTCAATTGTAGAACCATTTGCTGTTCCAATAGTGACTTCAATTGTAGAACCATTTGTTGTTCTAATAGTGACTCCAATTGTACAACCATTTGTTGTTCTAATAGTGACTTCAATTGTACAACCATTTGTTGTTCTAATAGTGACTCCAATTATAGAAACATTTGTTGTTCTAATAGTGACTTCAATTGTAGAACCATTTGTTGTTCTAATAGTGACTTCAATTGTAGAACCATTTGCTGTTCTAATAGTGACTTCAATTGTGGAACCATTTGCTGTTCTAATAGTGACTTCAATTGTAGAACCATTTGTTGTTCTAATAGTGACTCCAATTGTACAACCATTTGTTGTTCTAATAGTGACTTCAATTGTAGAACCATTTGTTGTTCTAATAGTGACTCCAATTGTAGAAACATTTGTTGTTCTAATAGTGTCTCCAATTATTGAACCATTTGTTGTTCTAATAGTGTCTCCAATTGTTGAACCATTTGTTGTTCTAATAGTGTCTCCAACTGTAGAACAATTTGCTTTTCTAATAGTGTCTCCAATTTTAGAACCATTTGTTGTTCTAATAGTGTCTCCAATTTTAGAACAAATTGTTGATGTAATAGTGACTTCAATTGTACAACCATTTGTTGTTCTAATAGTGACTCCAATTGTAGAAACATTTGTTGTTCTAATAGTGACTTCAATTGTAGAACCATTTGTTGTTCTAATAGTGACTTCAATTGTAGAACCATTTGTTGTTCCAATAGTGACTTCAATTATAGAACCATTTGTTGTTCTAATAGTGACTTCAATTGTAGAACCATTTGTTGTTCTAATAATGACTTCAATTAAAGAACCATTTGTTGTTCTAATAGTGACTTCAATTATAGAACCATTTGTTGTTCTAATAGTGACTTCAATTGTACAACCATTTGTTGTTCTAATAGTGACTTCAATTGTAGAACCATTTGTTGTTCTAATAGTGGCGCCAATTGTAGAACCATTTGTTGTTTTGATAGTGACTTCAATTGTGGAACCATTTGCTGTTCCAATAGTGACTTCAATTGTAGAACCTTTTGCTGTTCTAATAGTGGCGCCAATTGTAGAACCATTTGCTGTTCTAATAGTGACTTCAATTGTAGAACCATTTGCTGTTCCAATAGTGACTTCAATTGTAGAACCATTTGCAGTTCTAGTAGTGACTTCAATTGTAGAACAATTTGTTGTCCTAATAGTGATTTCAATTGTGGAACCATTTGCTGTTCCAATAGTGACTTCAATTGTAGAACCATTTGCTGTTCTAATAGTGACTTCAATTGTAGAACAATTTGTTGTTCTAATAGTGACTTCAATTGTGGAACCATTTGCTGTTCCAATAGTGACTTCAATTGTAGAACCATTTTTTGTTCTAATAGTGACTTCAATTGTAGAACCATTTGCTGTTCTAATAGTGACTTCAATTGTAGAACCATTTGCTGTTCCAATAGTGACTTCAATTGTAGAACCATTTGCTGTTCTAATAGTGACTTCAATTGTAGAACCATTTGCTGTTCTAATAGTGACTCCAATTGTAGAACCATTTGTTGTTCTAATAGTGACTTCAATTGTAGAACCATTTGTTGTTCTAATAGTGACTTCAATTGTACAACCATTTGTTGTTCTAATAGTGACTTCAATTGTAGAACCATTTGTTGTTCTAATAGTGACTTCAATTATAGAACCATTTGTTGTTCTAATAGTGACTTCAATTGTAGAAACATTTGTTGTTCTAATAGTGACTTCAATTGTAGAACCATTTGTTGTTCTAATAGTGACTTCAATTGTAGAACCATTTGTTGTTCTAATAGTGACTTCAATTGTAGAACCATTTGCTGTTCTAATAGTGACTTCAATTGTAGAACCATTTGTTGTTCTAATAGTGACTTCAATTGTAGAAACATTTGTTGTTCTAATAGTGACTTCAATTGTAGAACCATTTGTTGTTCTATTAGTGACTTCAATTGTAGAAACATTTGTTGTTCTAATATAGACTTCAATTGTAGAAACATTTGTTGTTCTAATAGTGACTCCAATTGTAGAAACATTTGTTGTTCTAATAGTGACTTCAATTGTAGAAACATTTGCTGTTCTAATAGTGACTTCAATTGTAGAAACATTTGTTGTTCTAATACTGACTTCAATTGTAGAAACATTTGTTGTTCTAATAGTGACTTCAATTGTAGAACCATTTGTTGTTCTAATAGTGACTTCAATTGTAAAACCATTTGCTGTTCTAATAGTGACTTCAATTGTAGAACCATTTGTTGTTCTAATAGTGACTTCAATTGTACAACCATTTGTTGTTCTAATAGTGACTTCAATTGTAGAACCATTTGCTGTTCCAATAGTGACTTCAATTGTAGAACCATTTGTTGTTCTAATAGTGACTCCAATTGTACAACCATTTGTTGTTCTAATAGTGACTTCAATTGTAGAACCATTTGTTGTTCTAATAGTGACTCCAATTGTAGAACCATTTGTTGTTCTAATAGTGACTTCAATTGTAGAACCAATTGTTGTTCTAATAGTGACTTCAATTGTAGAACCATTTGCTGTTCTAATAGTGACTTCAATTGTAGAACCATTTGCTGTTCTAATAGTGACTTCAATTGTAGAACCATTTGTTGTTCTAATAGTGACTCCAATTGTACAACCATTTGTTGTTCTAATAGTGACTTCAATTGTAGAACCATTTGTTGTTCTAATAGTGACTCCAATTGTAGAAACATTTGTTGTTCTAATAGTGTCTCCAATTGTTGAACCATTTGTTGTTCTAATAGTGTCTCCAATTGTTGAACCATTTGTTGTTCTAATAGTGTCTCCAATTGTTGAACCATTTGTTGTTCTAATAGTGTCTCCAACTGTAGAACAATTTGCTTTTCTAATAGTGTCTCCAATTTTAGAACCATTTGTTGTTCTAATAGTGTCTCCAATTTTAGAACAAATTGTTGATGTAATAGTGACTTCAATTGTACAACCATTTGTTGTTCTAATAGTGACTCCAATTGTAGAAACATTTGTTGTTCTAATAGTGACTTCAATTGTAGAACCATTTGTTGTTCTAATAGTGACTTCAATTGTAGAACCATTTGTTGTTCCAATAGTGACTTCAATTATAGAACCATTTGTTGTTCTAATAGTGACTTCAATTGTAGAACCATTTGTTGTTCTAATAATGACTTCAATTAAAGAACCATTTGTTGTTCTAATAGTGACTTCAATTATAGAACCATTTGTTGTTCTAATAGTGACTTCAATTGTACAACCATTTGTTGTTCTAATAGTGACTTCAATTGTAGAACCATTTGTTGTTCTAATAGTGGCGCCAATTGTAGAACCATTTGTTGTTTTGATAGTGACTTCAATTGTGGAACCATTTGCTGTTCCAATAGTGACTTCAATTGTAGAACCTTTTGCTGTTCTAATAGTGGCGCCAATTGTAGAACCATTTGCTGTTCTAATAGTGACTTCAATTGTAGAACCATTTGCTGTTCCAATAGTGACTTCAATTGTAGAACCATTTGCAGTTCTAGTAGTGACTTCAATTGTAGAACAATTTGTTGTCCTAATAGTGATTTCAATTGTGGAACCATTTGCTGTTCCAATAGTGACTTCAATTGTAGAACCATTTGCTGTTCTAATAGTGACTTCAATTGTAGAACAATTTGTTGTTCTAATAGTGACTTCAATTGTGGAACCATTTGCTGTTCCAATAGTGACTTCAATTGTAGAACCATTTGCTGTTCTAATAGTGACTTCAATTGTAGAACCATTTGCTGTTCTAATAGTGACTTCAATTGTAGAACCATTTGCTGTTCCAATAGTGACTTCAATTGTAGAACCATTTGCTGTTCTAATAGTGACTTCAATTGTAGAACCATTTGCTGTTCTAATAGTGACTCCAATTGTAGAACCATTTGTTGTTCTAATAGTGACTTCAATTGTAGAACCATTTGTTGTTCTAATAGTGACTTCAATTGTACAACCATTTGTTGTTCTAATAGTGACTTCAATTGTAGAACCATTTGTTGTTCTAATAGTGACTTCAATTATAGAACCATTTGTTGTTCTAATAGTGACTTCAATTGTAGAAACATTTGTTGTTCTAATAGTGACTTCAATTGTAGAACCATTTGTTGTTCTAATAGTGACTTCAATTGTAGAACCATTTGTTGTTCTAATAGTGACTTCAATTGTAGAACCATTTGCTGTTCTAATAGTGACTTCAATTGTAGAACCATTTGTTGTTCTAATAGTGACTTCAATTGTAGAAACATTTGTTGTTCTAATAGTGACTTCAATTGTAGAACCATTTGTTGTTCTATTAGTGACTTCAATTGTAGAAACATTTGTTGTTCTAATATAGACTTCAATTGTAGAAACATTTGTTGTTCTAATAGTGACTCCAATTGTAGAAACATTTGTTGTTCTAATAGTGACTTCAATTGTAGAAACATTTGCTGTTCTAATAGTGACTTCAATTGTAGAAACATTTGTTGTTCTAATACTGACTTCAATTGTAGAAACATTTGTTGTTCTAATAGTGACTTCAATTGTAGAACCATTTGTTGTTCTAATAGTGACTTCAATTGTAAAACCATTTGCTGTTCTAATAGTGACTTCAATTGTAGAACCATTTGTTGTTCTAATAGTGACTTCAATTGTACAACCATTTGTTGTTCTAATAGTGACTTCAATTGTAGAACCATTTGCTGTTCCAATAGTGACTTCAATTGTAGAACCATTTGTTGTTCTAATAGTGACTCCAATTGTACAACCATTTGTTGTTCTAATAGTGACTTCAATTGTAGAACCATTTGTTGTTCTAATAGTGACTCCAATTGTAGAACCATTTGTTGTTCTAATAGTGACTTCAATTGTAGAACCAATTGTTTTTCTAATA
Organism: Megaustenia siamemsis; assembly: GCA_032433765.1. Classification (NCBI taxonomy): domain Eukaryota; kingdom Metazoa; phylum Mollusca; class Gastropoda; order Stylommatophora; family Ariophantidae; genus Megaustenia; species Megaustenia siamemsis. The sequence continues at coordinate 39,115,261 of JAVIAB010000025.1, read as the reverse complement.
GTGACTTCAATTGTAGAACCATTTGCTGTTCTAATAGTGACTTCAATTGTAGAACCATTTGCTGTTCTAATAGTGACTTCAATTGTAGAACCATTTGTTGTTCTAATAGTGACTCCAATTGTACAACCATTTGTTGTTCTAATAGTGACTTCAATTGTAGAACCATTTGTTGTTCTAATAGTGACTCCAATTGTAGAAACATTTGTTGTTCTAATAGTGTCTCCAATTGTTGAACCATTTGTTGTTCTAATAGTGTCTCCAATTGTTGAACCATTTGTTGTTCTAATAGTGTCTCCAACTGTAGAACAATTTGCTTTTCTAATAGTGTCTCCAATTTTAGAACCATTTGTTGTTCTAATAGTGTCTCCAATTTTAGAACAAATTGTTGATGTAATAGTGACTTCAATTGTACAACCATTTGTTGTTCTAATAGTGACTCCAATTGTAGAAACATTTGTTGTTCTAATAGTGACTTCAATAGTAGAACCATTTGTTGTTCTAATAGTGACTTCAATTGTAGAACCATTTGTTGTTCCAATAGTGACTTCAATTATAGAACCATTTGTTGTTCTAATAGTGACTTCAATTGTAGAACCATTTGTTGTTCTAATAATGACTTCAATTATAGAACCATTTGTTGTTCTAATAGTGACTTCAATTATAGAACCATTTGTTGTTCTAATAGTGACTTCAATTGTACAACCATTTGTTGTTCTAATAGTGACTTCAATTGTAGAACCATTTGTTGTTCTAATAGTGGCGCCAATTGTAGAACCATTTGTTGTTTTGATAGTGACTTCAATTGTGGAACCATTTGCTGTTCCAATAGTGACTTCAATTGTAGAACCATTTGCTGTTCTAATAGTGGCGCCAATTGTAGAACCAATTGCTGTTCTAATAGTGACTTCAATTGTAGAACCATTTGCTGTTCCAATAGTGACTTCAATTGTAGAACCATTTGCAGTTCTAGTAGTGACTTCAATTGTAGAACAATTTGTTGTCCTAATAGTGATTTCAATTGTGGAACCATTTGCTGTTCCAATAGTGACTTCAATTGTAGAACCATTTGCTGTTCTAATAGTGACTTCAATTGTAGAACAATTTGTTGTTCTAATAGTGACTTCAATTGTGGAACCATTTGCTGTTCCAATAGTGACTTCAATTGTAGAACCATTTGCTGTTCTAATAGTGACTTCAATTGTAGAACCATTTGCTGTTCTAATAGTGACTTCAATTGTAGAACAATTTGCTGTTCCAATAGTGACTTCAATTGTAGAACCATTTGCTGTTCTAATAGTGACTTCAATTGTAGAACCATTTGCTGTTCTAATAGTGACTCCAATTGTAGAACCATTTGTTGTTCTAATAGTGACTTCAATTGTAGAACCATTTGTTGTTCTAATAGTGACTTCAATTGTACAACCATTTGTTGTTCTAATAGTGACTTCAATTGTAGAACCATTTGTTGTTCTAATAGTGACTTCAATTATAGAACCATTTGTTGTTCTAATAGTGACTTCAATTGTAGAAACATTTGTTGTTCTAATAGTGACTTCAATTGTAGAACCATTTGTTGTTCTAATAGTGACTTCAATTGTAGAACCATTTGTTGTTCTAATAGTGACTTCAATTGTAGAACCATTTGTTGTTCTAATAGTGACTTCAATTGTACAACCATTTGTTGTTCTAATAGTGACTTCAATTGTAGAAACATTTGTTGTTCTAATAGTGACTTCAATTGTAGAAACATTTGTTGTTCTAATAGTGACTTCAATTGTAGAACCATTTGTTGTTCTAATAGTGACTTCAATTGTAGAACCATTTGTTGTTCTAATAGTGACTTCAATTGTAGAAACATGTGTTGTTCTAATAGTGACTTCAATTGTAGAACTATTTGTTGTTCTAATAGTGACTCCAATTATAGAAACATTTGTTGTTCTAATAGTGTCTCAAATTGTAGAACAATTTGCTGTTCTAATAGTGTCTACAATTGTAGAACTATTTGCTGTTCTAATAGTGACTTCAATTGTAGAACCATTTGCTGTTCTAATAGTGACTTCAATTGTAGAACCATTTGCTGTTCCAATAGTGACTTCAATTGTAGAACCATTTGTTGTTCTAATAGTGACTTCAATTGTACAACCATTTGTTGTTCTAATAGTGACTTCAATTGTAGAACCATTTGCTGTTCCAATAGTGACTTCAATTGTAGAACCATTTGTTGTTCTAATAGTGACTCCAATTGTACAACCATTTGTTGTTCTAATAGTGACTTCAATTGTAGAACCATTTGTTGTTCTAATAGTGACTTCAATTGTAGAACCATTTGCTGTTCTAATAGTGACTTCAATTGTAGAACCATTTGTTGTTCTAATAGTGACTCCAATTGTAGAAACATGTGTTGTTCTAATAGTGACTCCAATTGTAGAACCATTTGTTGTTCTAATAGTGACTCCAATTATAGAAACATTTGTTGTTCTAATAGTGTCTCAAATTGTAGAACAATTTGCTGTTCTAATAGTGTCTACAATTGTAGAACTATTTGCTGTTCTAATAGTGACTTCAATTGTAGAACCATTTGCTGTTCTAATAGTGACTTCAATTGTAGAACCATTTGCTGTTCCAATAGTGACTTCAATTGTAGAACCATTTGTTGTTCTAATAGTGACTTCAATTGTACAACCATTTGTTGTTCTAATAGTGACTTCAATTGTAGAACCATTTGCTGTTCCAATAGTGACTTCAATTGTAGAACCATTTGTTGTTCTAATAGTGACTCCAATTGTACAACCATTTGTTGTTCTAATAGTGACTTCAATTGTAGAACCATTTGTTGTTCTAATAGTGACTTCAATTGTAGAACCATTTGCTGTTCTAATAGTGACTTCAATTGTAGAACCATTTGTTGTTCTAATAGTGACTCCAATTGTAGAAACATTTGTTGTTCTAATAGTGACTCCAATTGTAGAAACATGTGTTGTTCTAATAGTGACTCCAATTGTAGAACCATTTGTTGTTCTAATAGTGACTCCAATTGTAGTACCATTTGTTGTACTAATAGTGACTCCAATTGTAGAACCATTTGTTGTTCTAATAGTGACTTCAATTGTAGAACCATTTGTTGTTCTAATAGTGACTTCAATTGTAGAACCATTTGTTGTTCTAATAGTGACTTCAATTGTGGAACCATTTGTTGTTCTAATAGTGACTTCAATTGTACAACCATTTGTTGTTCTAACAGTGACTTCAATTATAGAACCATTTGTTGTTCTAATAGTGACTTCAATTGTAGAAACATTTGTTGTTCTAATAGTGACTTCAATTGTAGAACCATTTGTTGTTCTAATAGTGACTTCAATTGTAGAACCATTTGTTGTTCTAATAGTGACTTCAATTGTAGAACCATTTGTTGATCTAGTAGTGACTTCAATTGTAGAACCATTTGTTGTTCTAATAGTGACTTCAATTGTAGAACCATTTGTTGATCTAATAGTGACTCCAATTGTAGAACCATTTGTTGTTCTATTAGTGTTCCAATTGTGGAACCATTTGTTGATCTAATAGTGACTTCAATTGTAGAACAATTTGTTGTTCTATTAGTGACTCCAATTATAGAACAATTTGTTATTCTATTAGTGACTCCAATTATAGAACAATTTGTTGTTCTAATAGTGACTCCAATTATAGAACAATTTGTTATTCTAATAGTGACTCAAATTATAGTACAATTTGTTATTCTAATAGTGACTCCAATTATAGTACAATTTGTTATTCTAATAGTGACTCCAATTGTAGAACAATTTGTTGTTCTAATAGTGACTCCAATTATAGAACAATTTGTTATTCTAATACTGACTTCAATTATAGTACAATTTGTTGTTCTAATAGTGACTCCTATTATAGTACAATTTGTTATTCTAATAGTGACTCCAATTATAGTACAATTTGTTATTTTAATAGTGACTCCTATTATAGTACAATTTGTTGTTCTAATAGTGACTTCAATTATAGTACAATTTGTTATTCTAATAGTGACTCCAATTATAGAACAATTTGTTGTTCTAATAGTGACTCCAATTATAGAACAATTTGTTGTTTTAATAGTGACTCCAATTATAGAACAATTTGTTGTTCTATTAGTGACTCCAACTGTAGAAGCATCGTTCTTGGATTGTTTATATTGCTCTTCTTAGCGACCAGCCGTTAAATGGGCGTTGATGTGTCGCTCGTATGTAACAAATGGGCGTTGATGTGTCGCTCGTATGTAACAAATGGGCGTTGATGTGTCGCTCGTATGTAACAAATGGGCGTTGATGTGTCGCTCGTATGTAACAAATGGGCGTTGATGTGTCGCTCGTATGTAACAAATGGGCGTTGATGTGTCGCTCGTATGTAACAAAGTAGCGATATTTGTGCCTTTACAACCCCCCCCCCCCCCCTTCCCCCGACAAATCCGTTAGATTTACTTAACAAGTTTAATTCGGGTAGCGACCTGCTATTTTTGACTTATAACTGCCAAGGGTCTTTAACGTGCGCGAGTGCACACGGGGTATCCTATTGCTCTCGTCGTTTACCGAAAGAGCTAGATATCGGATCTAACAGCCTAAAGATCCGGAAGGGGTGGTGTGGAGGGGAGGGGAGAGGTGAGAACACCACGAAGAAATCCAGGGATTCATTTGTGTGTAATTCCACCCGCCTGTAACTTGGTATGACCTCAGAACTTTCCTGTCCAGAGTTGACGTCCTTCCTCTGAAGCAACTACCCTCGTCTTTCCCTCTAGATATTTGAATTGTTGCGATTTCTAAGTTAATATTTGTTCTTGTATTCACTAAAGATAAAGGTCAAGATCGAGACTTGAATCAGCGTCTTAGCACGCGAGTTTTTACCCATATATGCTCGGCCGCCTATCCAGAAATGTTCGGAGACTTCTGGATAGTGTCGCTTCAAGCATCGAAGCTCACGATGCGAGACGGCATTCCCTTAACTTCCCAGAGTACTACCCTGATACTCATTTTTATTAGCGGCGGGGTCGACCGCGGGGGTATTTTTTCCCAACCACGAGTACAACTCACGCTGCTTCCAGCGGGAATCAAACTCGGGTTGTCCGATCGTCGGTAGCCCAGTTGGGTGGTTTTCCAAACTAGGCTCCTGTGGCCCCCATGCACTATAGGTGCGTCTAGACAGTGGCCCCCCCATGCACTATAGGTGCGTCTAGACAGTGGCCCCCCATGCACTATAGGTGCGTCTAGACAGTGGCCCCCATGCACTATAGGTGCGTCTAGACAGTGGCCCCCGTGCACTATAGGTGCGTCTAGACAGTGGCCCCCCATGCACTATAGGTGCGTCTAGACAGTGGCCCCCCCATGCACTATAGGTGCGTCTAGACAGTGGCCCCCATGCACTATAGGTGCGTCTAGACAGTGGCCCCCATGCACTATAGGTGCGTCTAGACAGTGGCCCCCATGCACTACAGGTGCGTCTAGACAGTTGCCCCCATGCACTATAGGTGCGTCTAGACAGTGCCCCCATGCACTGTAGGTGCGTCTAGACAGTGCCCCCCATGCACTATAGGTGCGTCTAGACAGTGTCCCCCATGCACTATAGGTGCGTCTAGACAGTGGCCCCATGCACTATAGGTGCGTCTAGACAGTGGCCCCCCATGCACTATAGGTGCGTCTAGACAGTGTCCCCCCATGCACTATAGGTGCGTCTAGACAGTGGCCCCATGCACTATAGGTGCGTCTAGACAGTGGCCCCCCATGCACTATAGGTGCGTCTAGACAGTGCCCCCCATGCACTATAGGTGCGTCTAGACAGTGTCCCCCCATGCACTATAGGTGCGTCTAGACAGTGGCCCCCATGCACTATAGGTGCGTCTAGACAGTGGCCCCCATGCACTATAGGTGCGTCTAGACAGTGGCCCCCATGCACTATAGGTGCGTCTAGACAGTGGCCCCCATGCACTATAGGTGCGTCTAGACAGTGCCCCCCATGCACTATAGGTGCGTCTAGACAGTGCCCCCCCATGCACTATAGGTGCGTCTAGACAGTGGCCCCATGCACTATAGGTGCGTCTAGACAGTGTCCCCATGCACTATAGGTGCGTCTAGACAGTGTCCCCCCATGCAATATAGGTGCGTCTAGACAGTGGCCCCATGCACTATAGGTGCGTCTAGACAGTGCCCCCCATGCACTATAGGTGCGTCTAGACAGTGTCCCCCCATGCACTATAGGTGCGTCTAGACAGTGCCCCCCATGCACTATAGGTGCGTCTAGACAGTGTCCCCCCATGCACTATAGGTGCGTCTAGACAGTGGCCCCCATGCACTATAGGTGCGTCTAGACAGTGGCCCCCCATGCACTATAGGTGCGTCTAGACAGTGTCCCCCATGCACTATAGGTGCGTCTAGACAGTGGCCCCATGCACTATAGGTGCGTCTAGACAGTGGCCCCCCATGCACTATAGGTGCGTCTAGACAGTGCCCCCCATGCACTATAGGTGCGTCTAGACAGTGTCCCCCCATGCACTATAGGTGCGTCTAGATAGTGGCCCCCATGCGCTATAGGTGCGTCTAGACAGTGGCCCCCATGCACTATAGGTGCGTCTAGACAGTGGCCCCCATGCACTATAGGTGCGTCTAGACAGTGGCCCCCATGCACTATAGGTGCGTCTAGACAGTGCCCCCCATGCACTATAGGTGCGTCTAGACAGTGCCCCCCCATGCACTATAGGTGCGTCTAGACATTGTCCCCCCATGCACTATAGGTGCGTCTAGACAGTGGCCCCATGCACTATAGGTGCGTCTAGACAGTGGCCCCCCCATGCACTATAGGTGCGTCTAGACAGTGGCCCCATGCACTATAGGTGCGTCTAGACAGTTGCCCCCCATGCACTATAGGTGCGTCTAGACAGTTGCCCCCCATGCACTATAGGTGCGTCTAGACAGTGGCCCCCCCATGCACTATAGGTGCGTCTAGACAGTGTCCCCCATGCACTATAGGTGCGTCTAGACAGTGTCCCCCCATGCACTATAGGTGCGTCTAGACAGTGCCCCCCCCCCATGCACTATAGGTGCGTCTAGACAGTGTCCCCCCATGTACTATAGGTGCGTCTAGACAGTGGCCCCATGCACTATAGGTGCGTCTAGACAGTGGCCCCATGAATGGATCACTACCAAAATACAAGGACTCCACGCTGAGGGTACTGCCATATGCTTGCTTAGTGTTAGAAATAATGACATGAGAACATCCACAACGGCTTTATATTTGTTGCTACATAAACAAGTTTCTATACGATAGAGTTAAATCCTTGGTCATTCATAATTTTATATCCACAAAATTATGAACAAACAATCATTATTTTTTGACAATGTAATGAGAAGGGAAAAGCTGAAATATATTGTGACAACTTTAAAAAATTGAGGGGCGAATAGATAGAGGAAAGCAAAGAGAAAGGATACTAGGCAGCTTAAGAGAATGGCTTGGCAGAAGGTCAACAACAGAAATAAATAACTGTCGGGATCGAAAGTTGTGGAGAGACATGATCACCAACGCCAGCAGATATGGTACTTGAAATCTACTAAGGGAATGAGTTTACCCAACAATAGATATTAAGGGCCGTGCCGGTGTGTGATCGTCGTTGAAAGGGAACAGCGGGTGCTAATTGTTGTGGAACCACCGGGGAACAGTTTGGTAACGAACGGTGTTGAACATTATTTTTTGTTCTTTCAAAGTTGATCTCCGTATTGTGTTTTGTCGATTAGAAAGAGCCCCGCCACGCCACCTGGTAAAGTATAGAGAAAATAGAGTTATTGCCCATAATTGTTTAGAGACCAACATGTTTGTTGGATAACATGACCGGATTCTCGTCAGTGCAATTATCATCATCAAGTGCCGTGCCTGCTGGCGTAGGTGATCATGTCTCTCCACAACTTTCGATCTCCACAGCTATCTATCATTTCTGTTGTCAACGTTCTGCCAAGCCATTCTCTTAAGCTGTCTGCTATCTTTTCTCTTTGCTTCCCTCTCTCTCTCTTCGTCCCTCAATTTTTCCAGTTGTTACAATATATTCCAGCTGTTCTCTTCTCATTACATGGCCAAACAATGATGATTGTTTCTTCCTAATATTGGAAATTAGCTCTCTTTTTGATTTGGCCTCTTTCAGAACGTTTTCATTACTCATCATAGTTCTCCATGGTATTCTCAACATTCTTCTGTAAAGAAATGTCTACAGACTCCAGTGATTTTGTTTGCACTCCAGTGCAATTATAGTTATTCGAAGGCCCTGGCATCACTGAAAACGAATGGAAATCCACAATTGCTCAAGCGCCCGTGAAATTGGAATCTTTTGAATTAACATCTCATCGAATATCCAATAAAAGAAATGCAGTCGCCATCGTAGCAAACACAGCACACGTGAAAGACATAAAGCGTATTATAACACCGACAGTGAACGCAGCTGAAATGTCAGTCATACGATAGCATCATTTATGGTAAGCAATCTGAATATAGAAACCCCATCCTGCACTAAGAGACATGCTATCTAAGAGACATGCTGCACTAAGAGACATGCTGCACTAAGAGACATGCTGCACTAAGAGACATGCTGCACTAAGAGACATGCTGCACTAAGAGACATGCTGCACTAAGAGACATGCTGCACTAAGAGACATGCTGCACTAAGAGACATGCTGCACTAAGAGACATGCTGCACTAAGAGACATGCTGCACTAAGAGACATGCTGCACTAAGAGACATGCTGCACTAAGAGACATGCTGCACTAAGAGACATGCTATCTAAGAGATATGCTGCACTAAGAGACATGCTGCACTAAGAGACATGCTGCACTAAGAGACATGCTGCACTAAGAGACATGCTGCACTAAGAGACATGCTGCACTTAGAGACATGCTGCACTAAGAGACATGCTGAACTAAGAGACATGCTGCACTAAGAGACATGCAGCACTAAGAGACATCCTGCACTAAGAGACATGCAGCACTAAGAGACATCCTGCACTAAGAGACATGCTGCACTAAGAGACATGCTATCTAAGAGACATGCTGCACTAAGAGACATGCTGCACTAAGAGACATGCTGCACTAAGAGACATGCTGCACTAAGAGACATGCTGCACTAAGAGACATCCTGCACTAAGAGACATTCTGCACTAAGAGACATCCTGCACTAAGAGACATGCTGCACTAAGAGACATGCAGCACTAAGAGACATCCTGCACTAAGAGACATCCTGCACTAAAAGACATCCTGCACTAAGAGACATCCTGCACTAAGAGACATGCTGCACTAAGAGACATCCTGCACTAAGAGACTTCCTGCACTTAGAGACTTCCTGCACTAAGAGACTTCCTGCACTAAGAGACATGCTGCACTAAGAGACATCCTGCACTAAGAGACATCCTGCAGTAAGAGACATGCTGCACTAAGAGACATCCTGCACTAAGAGACATCCTGCACTAAGAGACATGCTGCACTAAGAGACATGCTGCACTAAGAGGCATCCTGCACTAAGAGACATCCTGCACTAAGAGACATCCTGCACTAAGAGACATGCTGCACTAAGAGGCATCCTGCACTAAGAGACATCCTGCACTAAGAGACATGCTGCACTAAGAGACATCCTGCACTAAGAGACATCCTGCACTAAGAGACATCCTGCACTAAGAGACATCCTGCACTAAGAGACATGCTGCACTAAGAGACATACTGCACTAAGAGACATCCTACACTAAGAGACATCCTGCACTAAGAGAAGTATTTCTTTCCAATAAAAATCTGGTATCTAAGCAGGACCGGATTAAGTCCCTTAGAGGCCCTAAGCACTTAAAAGATTTTCCTGCCCCCCACCCTCATATATATGTGATTCAAAATATAAACTATAATCATCATCATCGTCAAGTACCGGGCCTGCTGGCGTAGGTGATCATGCCTATCCACAACTTTCGATCTCGACAGTTATCTATTATTTCTGTTGTTGACCTTCTGCCAAGCCATTCTCTTAAGCTGTCTGGTATTTTTCTCTTTGCTGCACTCTATCTCTTCGTCCCTCAATTTTTCCAGTTGTTACAATATATTCCAGTTGTTCTCTTCTCATTACATGGCCAAAAAATGACGATTGTTTCTTCCTAATATTGGAAATTAGCTCTCTTTTTGATTTGACCTCTTTCAGAACATTTTCATTACTCTTCTTAGCTGTCAATGGTATTCTCAACATTATTCTGTAAAACCACATTTATACAGACTCCAGTGATTTTTTTTGTCTGTTGTCCTATTGTCCATGATTCACATCCATATGTTAAGACTGGCTCTACATAACATTTAAGAACTCTTTTTCTTGTTTCTATTGTCAAAAATGGATTGCATAGTATCTTCCTCATTTTTTGGAAAGCTGCTTTTGCCTGAGCCATTCTACATCTCACCTCTTTTGTACATCTACCATCTGAGGTTAATATTGTTCCCAGATATTTAAATTCATTTACCTGTTTTAATATTGTTCCACTTTATTCTGCATTGTGCCTTTTATTGTGAATTGGGGGGGGGGGTGATGTCTTTTACATAGTTGTTACCATTACTTCTGTCTTTTTGCTACTTTCACTTCTGTTGTACATCTACCATCTGAGGTTACCATGTTTGAACTATATTTTATTAATTAATGCTCGTAACGAAACGATCAAAGATTTTAACATGTGAGAGTTTCGGCGGATTCAATATTCAATTTTTAACTACCAAAAAAAAATAAAATAATATTCCAAGATACCGCCCTCTAAACACTTTAAATGTGTGATTGAAGAACCATGCATATTTTATCTTCCTAGAAAGGCACAAATGATTTCAACTAAAGGATCAGTGACAAACAACTGTGATATAGTTAGTAACTGTCATATTTCTTAACCATAAACATAAACATACTTACATATGTAATATCTTAAGCACAAGATTGAATTGTCGAAACAGAATTCCATTCTGAGAGACAAACTGTGTGACGACCAGCTAAAAACGCTGATGTTGACGAGTAGCGCTAGTGAAACGTCAAATATACAAGATTCTCGTGTCCCACAAGAAATGATCGATTCATGAAGGGAGAGAATAACTACAGCTACACTGATGACATGGTGGAGACCAGTTTAAGGAAAGCGAGGTGAGTGAGTGACATGGATGCAAGAGTAGGCCACTGTGTGTTGGTTATAGGTAAACAAGTATACAAACATTAATGCTTCTTTATGTGTGTAGTCTAAATCAACACGCATTTATAGTAGATAAAGTGAATGCTTGTACTAGTATGAGAGATATAGAGTGAATGTTTGTACTAGTATGAGAGATATAGAGTGAATGTTTGTACCAGTATGAGAGATATAGAGTGAATGCTTGTACCAGTATGAGAGATATAGAGTGAATGTTTGTACTAGTATGAGAGAGATAGAGTGAATGTTTGTACTAGTTTGAGAGATATAGAGTGAATGTGTGTGGTCTACTTGTACAGGTGGGATGTAGATAATGTTTGTGGCCTACTTGTACAGGCGTGATGGAGATAAAGTGAATGTTTATGGTCTACTTGTACTGGTGTGATGGAGATAAAGTGAATGTTTGTGGCCTACTTGTACAGGCGTGATGGAGATAAAGTGAATGTTTATGGTCTACTTGTACTGGTGTGATGGAGATAAAGTGAATGTTTGTGGCCTACTTGTACAGGCGTGATGGAGATAAAGTGAATGTTTGTGGCTTACTTGTACAGGCGTGATGGAGATAAAGTGAATGTTTATGGTCTACTTGTACTGGTGTGATGGAGATAAAGTGAATGTTTATGGTCTACTTGTACAGGCGTGATGGAGATAAAGTGAATGTTTATGGTCTACTTGTACAGGTGTGATGGAGATAAAGTGAATGTTTATGGTCTACCTGTACATGCGTTATGGAGATGATATGGCGATTTGTCTTTTTCCGTGTATTAGGTCAACACTAAAGAGAGTTTCAAGATGACGTCCGCGTGTGGACAATGTTTTCAATTACAGTGTGTGTTGTTTCGAAATACGCCGGTTACACGCGGTGATTCTTGGGATTAATAATCTGCTCATGCCTGTTGTGGTTGTTTAACTTCTGACAGGCTGGTGGATGGTGGAAATTCTGGTTTTTAAGTGGGTATTTATCTTCTTTTCATTCGAGATTGACCTATCGGTGATAGGTCATTGTTTTTCACTGTCGAGCCAGGCAGACGGAAATGTCCATTTCGAATTGTACAAAGTCTGTAACGGTGGATGGGGCGGAAGAGTCAGAAATGGCCAACGGCCCAGAAAGCGAAAGCAACAAAGTGTGTGGTACACAAGAGGCATGTTCAGGACACGAAAGACGAATGTGGCTGACCACCGTGAAAGAGATTGGAGCCTCATCACGTACTAGTCCAGAGGAAGCCATGGAGAGGAATTTGAACTTATATCGGAGAAAAGATCTTAAAATCAATCTTCACCATCAAAGCAAGAGACAGAGCAGAATGGCGCTCCATGGTAGCCAACCTTCGTTGCGGAGACGGCACTCGATGATGATGATGATGATGATGATGAGTTCACCACATAGTAATGGCTTAGGAATGGAGTTTTCTTCCATTCGCTGGACATGCCCCAGCCAGTAATACACTACCTTTGATATATAAATGATCCTCATTTCACTATCACAATCTATCATCAGAGTTAAATTATCAATGTATCATCAGAGTTAAATTATCAATGTATCATCAGAGTTAAATTATCGATGTATCATCAGAGTTAAATTATCGATGTATCATCAGAGTTAAATTATCGATGTATCATCAGAGTTAAATTATCGATGTATCATCAGAGTTAAATTATCAATGTATCATCAGAGTTAAATTATCGATGTATCATCAGAGTTAAATTATCAATCTATCATCAGAGTTAAATTATCAATCTATCATCAGAGTTAAATTATCAATCTATCATCAGAGTTAAATTATCAATGTATCATCAGAGTTAAATTATCAATCTGAGTTAAATTATCCATCTATTATCAGAGTTAAATTATCAATATGAGTTAAATTATTAATCTAGCATAAGAGTTAAATTATCCACTATCATCTGATTTAAATTAACAATCTATAATCAGAGTTAAATTATCGATGTATCATCTGAGTTAAATTATAATCTGAGTTAAATTAACAATCTATCATCAGAGTTAAATTATCGATGTATCATCTGAGTTAAATTATCAATCTGAGTTAAATTATCAATCTATTATCTGATTTAAATTAACAATCTATCATCAGAGTTAAATTATCAATTTAGAATCAAAAGTTGAATTATCAATCTATCATCAGAGTTGAATTATCAATTTATAATAAAAAGTTGAATTATCAATCTATCATCAGAGTTATAAAGAAATAAAAACTCAGGCCTGAACACCTGGCGGCTTCTGCACTGGACAAGCGGCCTCTATTCTCAGGTCCCACAATCCCTCCAGGCAGCCTCCAGTATTGAGAAAATACCGTTAAGATATATATTTTTTTAAACATAGTATTAAATTAGCACTGTTTTAGTGAAGGTTTGCCGTCTAGATGTAAGACGTTGGCTTCTGTGCATCCTGTGTGTTCCGAGGTTCGAGTCGGTAGGGATTCTCCACTTCGAATCCGTGGTTTCTTCGTGACTTTACTTGTCTGTGTGTAGCGAGATCCGATGTCTAGAATGAATGTAGAATGACTTGGAAAAATCAGATAGACAGAGCAAGCAAAAAAGGCAGAAAGCGAACTAATATTATGAAGAAATTGGCAGGAACGGACTGGGGAGCAGACAGCAATATCTTGAAACGACTATACGTAGGAAGAGTCAGACCAGTCCTAGAGTATGGAGTCACAGCCTGGGCTATCGCTTCCAAATAACACCTTAGCAAAATTAACAGAACACAGAACCAAGCTGCCCGTATCATCACTGGTGCTATGAAATCTATACATATCAAGACTCTAGAAACAGTAACAGGTTTACAACCCTTAGATGACAGACAGGGTCACTAAAGTATTGCAACAAGCGGAGAAATTTAGAAGGCTCCTTAGCCACCCCAAGCACCAAAGAATAACTGGTTTCGGAATTGTACGACTAAAGAGGAGCAACTTCGCTGCAATCGCCAATGAACTAGCTACTGGAGACCCAGTACTTTCCCAAACAATATCAAAACCCTTGGGCCCATCTGAGATGTATCCTCATGGAAAACACAAAATACCAGAACTTAAGGAAGATATAACAGGAATCATGAAAAATGGCACCCAATCAGACACAGAAAGAAAACACGTAGCAGAAAAACACATACACGATACCTACCCACAGGACTCTTGGTCCCACATATACACAGATGGCTCTGCTACAAATGCCACCAGAAATGGAGGGGGAGGTGTGTTCTTGACGCTGAATAACCAGGACGAGATCACCAAGTCAATAGCTAATGGGAAATTCTCAAACAACTTTAAAGCAGAAACTGAGGCCATCAGAGATGCTGCAACACTGGCGACTCAACTAAAAAATAACATGCACAATAAAATGGTGATTCTGACTGATGCACTGTCAGTACTAACAGCTCTAAAAAGCCCCAAGAACAATGAACTAGATTACATGAGAACAACCCTAGACCAACTATGCAATAACTTCCAGAGAGTAGTTATTCAGTGGATACCATCACACTGTAATATACACGGGAACGAACGCGCAGACAAATTAGCTAAAGAGCGAGGGAGATTACCACAAGAAAACCATCCGCTCAGTTATGATGAAGCCAAATCCATCCTCAAAGGTCAGTTCCATTAAAATGGAAACGAGAACACCCAAAGCATAACGAGAGGGACTGTTACCACCAACTATCAAGGAGGGATCAAGTCATCATACTTCGACTACGCACTGACCACAATAGAATGAGAAATCACATGTTCACCAAATTCAAAATAGGTAAAACCAGCCTATGCCACTGTACACTGGACAATATGACTACAAAACATGTTCAACAGGATTGCCCCCCAGTACACAGACCTGAGAAGAGCAATGTGGTCCACACCCACCTCCCTGGAATAGAAACTATATGGGGCAATCGAATCACTTAAACAAGACAGCTGACTTCATGAGAGAGTCTTGAATCCTACTCTAATTGAGTCTTGATCGCAGAGAGAGAGAGAGAGAGAGAGAGAGAGAGAGAGAGAACAGACAGGAAATTGCCACCTCTCTATTCATTATAGGAGCGACAAGGTTTTTTTCCGCTCGAATCCGTGCGAGAAATCCGTGCAAATGAAGTTTTTTTTTTCTTTAACATATATAATTTATGTGTAAATATAAAACTTTATAAAACTTGTATATAAACGCCATGAGAATTTACATACAAGCTTTCAACAATTAAAACCAAACCATTATTAATAAGTTATTGAATTTTTTAGAGGGGAATGAGTTTTAGAACGGAGTTCAGTTTTAGCGCCATATTGTCAACGATATTGTGATATTTTTAGCATCGCACTGACTGCGGGGTTCACCAAGCTTCTAAAAATGGGTACCAGAAGTTTTTTTTTTTCTGGGAAGTTAAGGCGGCCTGGAGTGATACCGACCACATCATCCAAAAATTATATTTTATTTATTCTATCTATCTCTATCTATTGTCCTTTCGAGCCGAAGACGGCACCTAGGGCAGAACTACAATCTCAAAAACAGAAACCTTGCGTGCCAAAATGGCACATATTGCAGAGATCACTGCTTCTAAAATATATGGTTCTGTTTTCATAACAATGCTTTTTACAACGACAGCTTGTCACGCCATCGATCAATCTCCTTAGTCGCCTCTTACGACATGCCTGGAAGGTCACAGTGTCACTATTCTTTTATTTATAAGTGTATACTTATTTATAATGATAACAAATCAGAACATAACAACCTCAGTAAGGCCCATCGGTTGTGTTCATCCTGTTTCTCGTGAGAATAGTGAGCTTACAATCTGTGTCAAATGCCACGCCTATCTTGAGTTGTTGCCACGCCCACTTCAGCAGTGGCGTGTACATTCATTTCAATAAACCTTAATGTGCTTAATGAAGATATATTTTTTTAACACGCATCTAATTATGTAATCGCATGTATACACACACTGACAACTATTTTCGTTTTTTTATTCGTTTTCGCCGGAGTTATGTGTCACTTTCCTCCAATGTTAACTCAAATAAAAATCATCATCTTCATCAAATACCATACCTGCTGGCGTAGGTGATTATGTCTCTCCACAACTTTCGATCTCAACAGTTATCATTTCTGTTGTTGATCTTCTGCCAAGCCATTTTCTTAAGCTGTCTGGTATCTTTTCTCTATGCTTCCCACTATCTCTTCGTCCCTCCATTTTTCCGGTTGCTACAATATATCCCAGCTGTTCCCTTCTAATTCTATCTATCTATCTATTGTCCTTTCGAGCCGAAGACGGCACATAGGGCAGAACCACAATCTCAAAAACAGAAACCTTGCGTGCCAAAATGGCACATATTGCAGAGACGACTGCTCTAAAATCTATGGCTCCCTTCTCATTACATGACCAAAAAAGTTAGATTGCTTCTTCCTAATATTAGAAATTAGCTTTCTTTTTGCTTTGGAATCTTTCAGACCGGTTTAAGTACTCTTCTTAGCTGTTCATAGTCTTCTCGACATTCTTTTGTAAAACCACAGTTCTACAGCTTCCAGTGACAAAAAAAATAAAACATAATATTGTAAAATTGTCATTACTTGTACGAGTACCATTTTTGTGGATCTCTTAATTGGGTTTTTGTAGGAAGTAAACAACAAATAATGGCAGAGTTGTTAGTGCACTAGTTTACCTATGACGATGTTTTTGGTTCATTTCTCAAATATTGGTAATTTTTGTTGTTGTTGTAGACAATTAATCATCATCAGGTCTGTGTCCTTAGCAGAACGTTAGTAGTAGGAGGCGCACGTTATGATCGGACTTGTTTAGTTGACCAAAGAGTAGGAGGAAGGAGGAAAGATTTCCTCCTTCAAGTACAAGAGTTATATAGTAGGATACCACCACTTTCCCATGGTGGAAGGTGGTGGTGGTGGTGGAGCTTCTGTCATGATATATATGTATATATGAATAGGGCTTGTATAGTGCATGAAGAGGGTTGGTGGTTGAGGGGGATTATTACTGAGTCATGTATTGGACATCAGTTTTTCCCGCCAAAGTGACTTCCAATAGGAGCTAGTGTGTGTGTGTGTGTTGTCCGGCTATAGACCACGCCCACTCCGGAAGTGAAACTACCATATTAGGGAGTAGTGATACGTTAGTTATTTCATAGTTATGGTGAGTATATATACATATAATAGTAATAAGTTAATAGTTATTATATCTACGTTGACGTAAATGGGCCCCGTATTTAAGATATGGACCATAAGTAGGTATATATACATACATATATTGGCAAATCTTGCTGGCGGTATTAACGAACAGTCATTTTCTCCTACCGTGGCAGCTCAATATCTCCCACCGTTGCCGCTCTCGCGTGAGTTTATTGATTATTGTCTCCAGCGAGCGCGAAACGCAACAGGTCATGTAAAAAAAGGCGCGTACACGGTTTAATATATTCATTCGACTAGCGTCGGTCGGGCAGTCAACCACAGTGTTAACACTGCTAGATAGGTTCCATATCTGTAAATTATTAACAGATTCCGTGAACACTCTCAACGTTTCTATTTAGCGAGCTGAACCTGGAGAATACTCGCCCACATCTAGGACAATTGTATCAATTACCAGCCATCGTGTTCCTTTATGCTACCTCTCCAAAAGAGAGAGGAAAAAAATATATATATAAAGCAACAAGCTAGAATAACTCAAAGCAATACGCTAATTGGGATGAGCGCTATGGATATTAGTGAGCAGAGTATTTTACAAAAAACCGACCGCAAGGTTAGCATGTCTTATCTTATTCTCTCTCCATCGCTTATTTTTTTTTTAGAATATTAAAATACTCTAATTTTTTTTTAATTTCAAATTACTTTAGGTGACGTTTGCCGAAGAGTTGGTGACAGTCCATCATTTGGATGATCTTACAGAGGATAGACGATCAACGTGGATGCAGGTTGCCTGTGACAGGCACAGATTTACGAGAAGAATAGCAACAACGGCATTAGTTATAGAGCCTATTCTTCAACAGCTAACGTCAAAATCAGGATAAATAGCGTCTCTTCCAAAAAGCGAGAAGGAAACGAGCGCCATAATTAAAGATGTAATAAGTAAAACGAACAAAAACCGCAACGTCTAAAACTATCAAACGTATTATAAACATAATACCCAACAAGTTCATGCTGCAACCGACAAACTACCAGTCATACACAACGCGTTTTTTTTTATATTTTTTTTTTCACCTAGCGAAAAACCTACGATCCTCCCTTTACGATTCTGACGTGAACGCTAGACTCGCGATATAACAGTTTGCAACCAATGCCTCCAACTACACGGCGTAGAAAAACTACAACATGGATATTCCCACACGACGGAGTTCTATTAAAATGTTTCCAAAACATATATATTAAAATATAAATTTAAAATGTTGGTTATTATAAAGAAAAGAGCGTCTGTTTTTTTTGTGTGTGTTATACATTATTCTTATCAGGTTAATAAACTTTGTGGGAATCCATAGTGACTCACCAACTTCCAAACCATTCCTCTGTCTAAACTAGCAAATACCGTTTCGTAATCTTTGTTCAATTGTTATACGTAGAGTAGTTATGTGATCAGCACATGAGCTGTTCTTCCTAAAATACGTGTGCGTCTCTCAAATATTTCTCTGTGGCCTTTTTTTAGTCTCTCCAGAATAAATCTACTTAATTTTTTTTATTCATCCTGGCACTGATAGCAGCATAATTCCCATAATAATATGTACACCCTTGTAAACTTCCTTTCTAATGGTAGTTGATCATATAACCTTCTTCCGTCCCCCCAAATTGTATCTAATAGATTATGTAACATCATGGTAGAGGTGTTAATACTCCAAAGGAATTTCATCTGGCCCTATGGCTTTACCATTTTTAAAAATAACTTCTGCTGGTAGTATATCTTGAGGATGATTTGAGCCGGGGCTGTTCCAAAAGTTCTTCAAAGTGCTATTTCCATCTCTCTAGGTGTTCCCTTATAGTACTAGGCTGATTTCCTGTCTTATCTCTAATAAAGGCAGCGATCTGTTTGCATTTTCCACACAAGTTTCTGTGTACGGTTGTACAGTGCTTTATAATTCCTTTTATTTGCTGCTTCCTCTGCCTCTTTAGCTAGATCATCTATATATTTCCGCTGGCCACTTTTACTCTCTCCAGAACGATTCTGCGTAATATATTTCTTGGCACTGATAACGGCGACCATGGAGCGTCATTCTGCTCTGTCTCTTGCTTTAAATGTGCACGTTGTCATCGGTTGATTTGTCCATCTTTTGATGTTACTCGTCAATGTTAGTCGTGGTCTGCCTCTCCCTCTTTTACTTTGTATTTTCCCCTCCAGGATTACTTTTAGTAGACTGTTGTGTCTTTTAACATGGCTCAAAAACTGCATTTTTTAATTGTGCTTAGTAGTTCTCTTTTCATTGTTAGTTGTTTCAAGACTTCATCGTTGTTTTTCTTTTCCTTCCATCCAATTCTACCTATTCTTCTATATACCACATATCAAAGGCTTCAGTTGTCTGTTCTGTTTTCTTGTCTAATGTCCCTGTTTATGCACCATTTAGGAACGTTGAGAAGACAACATTTTGCTATTCTTAGTTTTAGCCCTGATCTTATTTGCTTTGATGTTAGTATATGTTTCATGGTGTTAACGTTATTTTTCACCATTCATATTCTTTTGCTTATTTCAGTTTACATTTTCCATTACTGGTTATAGTATGTCCAAGGTAGTTGTAGCTCTGAACTATCTCCAGGTCTATTCCTTCAATTTTGATATATTCACTTGCTGGTTTTGAATATTTTTGTTGTTGTTTATTGCCATAGTTTTACTTTCTTTTGATATTCATATCTAATCCATATTTATTATTATTATTTTTTTTTAATTTTTTTTTGCTTGTCATGTTTAATTCATTAAGTAATGTTGTAGATCTTTATGATTTTCTGGTACTAATACAGTATCATCAGCATATTTTAGGTTAATGATCATCTCTCCATTAATGTTTAGGTATGGTATTTATGTGATGTTTTAAAGATTTTCTCGGTGTATATACTCCACAAGCATGGTGATAGGATGCATCCATGTTTTACTCCTCTTTTTATAAAATAGGTATCGAGTTCTCTTTGTTATATTTTATTATCGCTGTTTGCCCGCAGTATAAATTAGTTATCTCAGTCATCCTTTAAAACTGAGAACTATTGATATGGTGATACGAGGGATCAACAACAATATATTTTCCTGACACCGTAATCTCTGATAAACTCACAGACAGCGTTACGAGTGACGTCGATAATTTTTGTTTTGTTTGGAAAAGTTGAGATAGTTTAACATCTGTTGAACGGGTTTTTTTCAATATTGGATATTCAGATGAGACCAAAATCAAAGCAGAATCCATAATTACCGAGCTAGGCGAAACACTGGATGTGCTGTTGGTGACACATATGAAAAAGATGATGGTGTTATTGTCGAAACACCATGATGGTTGAGTGAACATGTTGTTGACATGACAGATACTGTTGTCGTTAATTGTTCTGGCAACAGAGTTCTCTTTTGGTAATGAACATGCGAAGGATCGTAATGTCATGACAGACAGAGGTAGTTGAAACATAGTATTTCTACGTAAGTCCACAACGTGGTACAAACATGTAGCTAATGGTTCTGGTGTAAGTAATGTAAAGTTTGTGTTGAGAGATTTATCACTGCAAATGTTGCTAGTGATGTGACTGGTGTCTACATGTGACTGTTCCTATACACTTTCGGAACTGTGTTGTGTGTGAGATATATCATCTGAACTTCAGTTTGGATGTATCCTAGATGTGTTGAAGCGAAGAGATTTCCATCTTGCAGACACACCTGCAAATGATCATCTTCTCCGCCAACGTTCATACACATGGGAGGGGGCTGATAGGTCTATAATTCGTGGAGATCTTTTTTTATCACTTTTCTGAGTCAATGTATGGTATGTAGAGATCTCCTCCCAACCAGATGATACCTGTCCTAAGTGTCAAATATGGTTAACGAGCATGAAAACACAGTCATCGAGGCTACGTTGTCAGCAAGCTTGAAGAAGGCAATTTCGAACTCTGACATTGTCAAATACCTGAACACTGGCCTTCACCCTCATTGTAATGTTTAAGTAAGGTTTCCTGGAATGAAATTCGGCATCTAGGGATCTTCGCACCCAACATATCCTAAGCTGTGATTGAGCTCACAATGATGTTTTCCATCCTGTTGACGTGAAGATGATGAGTCTGTAAATCATGGGAGCCTTGTTGTCATCTCAATGGTCTAGGTATGGTATGTATAGCCCGCCTTCCTGGTAGATAATACCTGGCTTGAGTGTCAAATTTGGTTAACGATCATGAAAAAGAACACGATGACGGAATCCTCGGGTGGGAGGATTATCATGATAAGACCATGATTAGCATGTACCATACCAACGGACGTAGACAATCATCATCCCTGACCACATTTGTCTGTCCACTGTGCAACATATCAGGTCAGTTGTTGCGTGTTTTCCATGCCAAAACACCAAAGTATCTACCATCATCTCTCTTTTTTTTTGTCGAACACGAGTTCACCTTCCCTATACTTTGGTAGTTGTACCAAAGTATTGGGACTGACTGTCCTTTTTTTCATGATGTGCCAGTAAAACGTCGGTTGTTTCTTTCGACTGTTGACTAAGAGCTTTCTTTTTGTGTTGGACTCTTTTCAAAAACTCAGGGAAACGCTCTAATACTTCTGAAAAAGTTCACATCTATGGCCTCTAATCGTCTTTTCAATCGGTTATCTGCTAATCATCGGTAAAACCACCAACCCATGTATACTTGAGTCTGACAGCCGATGCGCGAAAAATAAGAGGGAAGCAAGTGGGTATGGACACCGTGCACATACAAGACAGGATAATTTGTGGCAAAACCAAGCTAGCCACAGGTCTGATGGTGACATCTATCAAATGATTTGACACGAACCCACCACTTTTCAACAGCAACACTTTTAAAAGTAACAGGTGAGTCGACTAAGGTATAGATAGCACACTGCCCAACACAGACTTTTTTTTTAGTCTACTGTGAAGTTAGAGATAGTGGACACGATGTACCCGAACACCAAACTGAGTTTGCCCGAGTGTCAAGACAACGCTTTGAGAAGGAGTAATGGCTTACCAGACGAAGGCGACTCCAACTTGGGTCTCTCTGAGCAATCATATTGTCAACACATCTACAATAGTTGTAATAGTGGGTTCAGAATCTATAGCGAGGGTCCACAAAAGGCGGTGTTTCGGAAAACAATTTGATTGAAGTCTTGTTTTCAACCAACTCATAGATCAAGTTTTAAGGAAAGACAGATATAGTGAATTTTCACCAGCTGTTTATCCAGTTACCAAGCGAATACACACAACATAACCCGCGTCACCGTGAAAAAAACAACCAAAAAGACACTCCATTCTTGGCGTAAAGCACAAACCAAAATACGACCAGCATACAATGAACCCGTTCCAATCATGCTAACAGCTCATACATTTTCCCTTCACTACGAATGTCCAGGGACGAACAGTAACAGATCTTTACAATACTTTTCTCCATTCCAAAATTTCTCCATGACCAACTTAAAACACACGACCAGACCACTGACCATGTGTGACACAAACTGACCACTCACAGATAGCAAGGACTATCACATTTTTTCCCAGGTACTTAGCGAATAGTCGCTTTCAGAGTTGTGAGATCACGAGTTGCTTCCCGAACATTGCACTTGTGGAAAACTTGAAGTCTGATTTGAGAAAGCCTACAGGCCGGTGGTGAATCTTTTGTGTATGTTTTTTTCTGAGCGATGGAAATATGTAAGTTTATTTCTGAGGAAATTGTCGTTCAAAAATTTGTAGAAGTCTTTCTTGAATTTTGACGTTCACAAAGCTCGAGGTATGGTGTTTAGTCTAAACATAATTACTGAGAATGTTATAACACCAAAAGTACCCTTAGTCACATAAACAGAAGCGTGAAACAGAAATACCAGACGAGTTGTGTTAAAGCTTAAAGTTATTTTTTTTTTGCGTTAATGAACGATTACGACAACATGTTGTCGAAGATTAATCACGGATTGGTCTACCTACTGCGAAGTTAGAGATAGTGGACATGATGCGCGCGAACACCAGACAGAACTTGTCAAATTGCTCAAAAATTGCTGTGAAAAAAAAAGAGCACGGGTGAGCCAGACAAAGACGACTTCAAAATTGTATCTCTCCGATCAAAGATATTGTGAACACACCCACAACACTTGCACAAGTTGATTCAGAAACTATCGCGAGTACCCACGAAATACGGGTGAGTCGAAAAAAGTACGAGCCATATTACGACCACCAACCAATTCAACCATTCCAACAAAACTAGCATCTGTCATTTTCCCGTTACAACCGAATGTCTGGTGACGAATCACAAACATATATTTACAACACCGCTAGTCCAGCGTCATTACCGAACAACAAGTGTCCTTCAACCAAGAAAAAATTTCTCATTTGACCATGTTGATGTCGCATGTAACCACCACACGACGACGATGAGACATCAACATGGTCAAATGAGAAATTTTTTCTTGGTTGAAGGACACTTGTTGTTCGGTAATGACGCTGGACTAGCGGTGTTGTAAATATATGTTTGTGATTCGTCACCAGACATTCGGTTGTAACGGGAAAATGACAGATGCTAGTTTTGTTGGAATGGTTGAATTGGTTGGTGGTCGTAATATGGCTCGTACTTTTTTCGACTCACCCGTATTTCGTGGGTACTCGCGATAGTTTCTGAATCAACTTGTGCAAGTGTTGTGGGTGTGTTCACAATATCTTTGATCGGAGAGATACAATTTTGAAGTCGTCTTTGTCTGGCTCACCCGTGCTCTTTTTTTTTCACAGCAATTTTTGAGCAATTTGACAAGTTCTGTCTGGTGTTCGCGCGCATCATGTCCACTATCTCTAACTTCGCAGTAGGTAGACCAATCCGTGATTAATCTTCGACAACATGTTGTCGTAATCGTTCATTAACGCAAAAAAAAAAATAACTTTAAGCTTTAACACAACTCGTCTGGTATTTCTGTTTCACGCTTCTGTTTATGTGACTAAGGGTACTTTTGGTGTTATAACATTCTCAGTGATTATGTTTAGACTAAACACCATACCTCGAGCTTTGTGACCGTCAAAATTCAAGAAAGACTTCTACAAATTTTTGAACGACAATTTCCTCAGAAATAAACTTACATATTTCCATCGCTCAGAAAAAAAACATACACAAAAGATTCACCACCGGCCTGTAGGCTTTCTCAAATCAGACTTCAAGTTTTCCACAAGTGCAATGTTCGGGAAGCAACTCGTGATCTCACAACTCTGAAAGCGACTATTCGCTAAGTACCTGGGAAAAAAATGTGATAGTCCTTGCTATCTGTGAGTGGTCAGTTTGTGTCACACATGGTCAGTGGTCTGGTCGTGTGTTTTAAGTTGGTCATGGAGAAATTTTGGAATGGAGAAAAGTATTGTAAAGATCTGTTACTGTTCGTTCCTGGACATTCGTAGTGAAGGGAAAATGTATGAGCTGTTAGCATGATTGGAACGGGTTCATTGTATGCTGGTCGTATTTTGGTTTGTGCTTTACGCCAAGAATGGAGTGTCTTTTTGGTTGTTTTTTTCACGGTGACGCGGGTTATGTTGTGTGTATTCGCTTGGTAACTGGATAAACAGCTGGTGAAAATTCACTATATCTGTCTTTCCTTAAAACTTGATCTATGAGTTGGTTGAAAACAAGACTTCAATCAAATTGTTTTCCGAAACACCGCCTTTTGTGGACCCTCGCTATAGATTCTGAACCCACTATTACAACTATTGTAGATGTGTTGACAATATGATTGCTCAGAGAGACCCAAGTTGGAGTCGCCTTCGTCTGGTAAGCCATTACTCCTTCTCAAAGCGTTGTCTTGACACTCGGGCAAACTCAGTTTGGTGTTCGGGTACATCGTGTCCACTATCTCTAACTTCACAGTAGACTAAAAAAAAAGTCTGTGTTGGGCAGTGTGCTATCTATACCTTAGTCGACTCACCTGTTACTTTTAAAAGTGTTGCTGTTGAAAAGTGGTGGGTTCGTGTCAAATCATTTGATAGATGTCACCATCAGACCTGTGGCTAGCTTGGTTTTGCCACAAATTATCCTGTCTTGTATGTGCACGGTGTCCATACCCACTTGCTTCCCTCTTATTTTTCGCGCATCGGCTGTCAGACTCAAGTATACATGGGTTGGTGGTTTTACCGATGATTAGCAGATAACCGATTGAAAAGACGATTAGAGGCCATAGATGTGAACTTTTTCAGAAGTATTAGAGCGTTTCCCTGAGTTTTTGAAAAGAGTCCAACACAAAAAGAAAGCTCTTAGTCAACAGTCGAAAGAAACAACCGACGTTTTACTGGCACATCATGAAAAAAAGGACAGTCAGTCCCAATACTTTGGTACAACTACCAAAGTATAGGGAAGGTGAACTCGTGTTCGACAAAAAAAAGAGAGATGATGGTAGATACTTTGGTGTTTTGGCATGGAAAACACGCAACAACTGACCTGATATGTTGCACAGTGGACAGACAAATGTGGTCAGGGATGATGATTGTCTACGTCCGTTGGTATGGTACATGCTAATCATGGTCTTATCATGATAATCCTCCCACCCGAGGATTCCGTCATCGTGTTCTTTTTCATGATCGTTAACCAAATTTGACACTCAAGCCAGGTATTATCTACCAGGAAGGCGGGCTATACATACCATACCTAGACCATTGAGATGACAACAAGGCTCCCATGATTTACAGACTCATCATCTTCACGTCAACAGGATGGAAAACATCATTGTGAGCTCAATCACAGCTTAGGATATGTTGGGTGCGAAGATCCCTAGATGCCGAATTTCATTCCAGGAAACCTTACTTAAACATTACAATGAGGGTGAAGGCCAGTGTTCAGGTATTTGACAATGTCAGAGTTCGAAATTGCCTTCTTCAAGCTTGCTGACAACGTAGCCTCGATGACTGTGTTTTCATGCTCGTTAACCATATTTGACACTTAGGACAGGTATCATCTGGTTGGGAGGAGATCTCTACATACCATACATTGACTCAGAAAAGTGATAAAAAAAGATCTCCACGAATTATAGACCTATCAGCCCCCTCCCATGTGTATGAACGTTGGCGGAGAAGATGATCATTTGCAGGTGTGTCTGCAAGATGGAAATCTCTTCGCTTCAACACATCTAGGATACATCCAAACTGAAGTTCAGATGATATATCTCACACACAACACAGTTCCGAAAGTGTATAGGAACAGTCACATGTAGACACCAGTCACATCACTAGCAACATTTGCAGTGATAAATCTCTCAACACAAACTTTACATTACTTACACCAGAACCATTAGCTACATGTTTGTACCACGTTGTGGACTTACGTAGAAATACTATGTTTCAACTACCTCTGTCTGTCATGACATTACGATCCTTCGCATGTTCATTACCAAAAGAGAACTCTGTTGCCAGAACAATTAACGACAACAGTATCTGTCATGTCAACAACATGTTCACTCAACCATCATGGTGTTTCGACAATAACACCATCATCTTTTTCATATGTGTCACCAACAGCACATCCAGTGTTTCGCCTAGCTCGGTAATTATGGATTCTGCTTTGATTTTGGTCTCATCTGAATATCCAATATTGAAAAAAACCCGTTCAACAGATGTTAAACTATCTCAACTTTTCCAAACAAAACAAAAATTATCGACGTCACTCGTAACGCTGTCTGTGAGTTTATCAGAGATTACGGTGTCAGGAAAATATATTGTTGTTGATCCCTCGTATCACCATATCAATAGTTCTCAGTTTTAAAGGATGACTGAGATAACTAATTTATACTGCGGGCAAACAGCGATAATAAAATATAACAAAGAGAACTCGATACCTATTTTATAAAAAGAGGAGTAAAACATGGATGCATCCTATCACCATGCTTGTGGAGTATATACACCGAGAAAATCTTTAAAACATCACATAAATACCATACCTAAACATTAATGGAGAGATGATCATTAACCTAAAATATGCTGATGATACTGTATTAGTACCAGAAAATCATAAAGATCTACAACATTACTTAATGAATTAAACATGACAAGCAAAAAAAAAATTAAAAAAAAATAATAATAATAAATATGGATTAGATATGAATATCAAAAGAAAGTAAAACTATGGCAATAAACAACAACAAAAATATTCAAAACCAGCAAGTGAATATATCAAAATTGAAGGAATAGACCTGGAGATAGTTCAGAGCTACAACTACCTTGGACATACTATAACCAGTAATGGAAAATGTAAACTGAAATAAGCAAAAGAATATGAATGGTGAAAAATAACGTTAACACCATGAAACATATACTAACATCAAAGCAAATAAGATCAGGGCTAAAACTAAGAATAGCAAAATGTTGTCTTCTCAACGTTCCTAAATGGTGCATAAACAGGGACATTAGACAAGAAAACAGAACAGACAACTGAAGCCTTTGATATGTGGTATATAGAAGAATAGGTAGAATTGGATGGAAGGAAAAGAAAAACAACGATGAAGTCTTGAAACAACTAACAATGAAAAGAGAACTACTAAGCACAATTAAAAAATGCAGTTTTTGAGCCATGTTAAAAGACACAACAGTCTACTAAAAGTAATCCTGGAGGGGAAAATACAAAGTAAAAGAGGGAGAGGCAGACCACGACTAACATTGACGAGTAACATCAAAAGATGGACAAATCAACCGATGACAACGTGCACATTTAAAGCAAGAGACAGAGCAGAATGACGCTCCATGGTCGCCGTTATCAGTGCCAAGAAATATATTACGCAGAATCGTTCTGGAGAGAGTAAAAGTGGCCAGCGGAAATATATAGATGATCTAGCTAAAGAGGCAGAGGAAGCAGCAAATAAAAGGAATTATAAAGCACTGTACAACCGTACACAGAAACTTGTGTGGAAAATGCAAACAGATCGCTGCCTTTATTAGAGATAAGACAGGAAATCAGCCTAGTACTATAAGGGAACACCTAGAGAGATGGAAATAGCACTTTGAAGAACTTTTGGAACAGCCCCGGCTCAAATCATCCTCAAGATATACTACCAGCAGAAGTTATTTTTAAAAATGGTAAAGCCATAGGGCCAGATGAAATTCCTTTGGAGTATTAACACCTCTACCATGATGTTACATAATCTATTAGATACAATTTGGGGGGACGGAAGAAGGTTATATGATCAACTACCATTAGAAAGGAAGTTTACAAGGGTGTACATATTATTATGGGAATTATGCTGCTATCAGTGCCAGGATGAATAAAAAAAATTAAGTAGATTTATTCTGGAGAGACTAAAAAAAGGCCACAGAGAAATATTTGAGAGACGCACACGTATTTTAGGAAGAACAGCTCATGTGCTGATCACATAACTACTCTACGTATAACAATTGAACAAAGATTACGAAACGGTATTTGCTAGTTTAGACAGAGGAATGGTTTGGAAGTTGGTGAGTCACTATGGATTCCCACAAAGTTTATTAACCTGATAAGAATAATGTATAACACACACACAAAAAAAACAGACGCTCTTTTCTTTATAATAACCAACATTTTAAATTTATATTTTAATATATATGTTTTGGAAACATTTTAATAGAACTCCGTCGTGTGGGAATATCCATGTTGTAGTTTTTCTACGCCGTGTAGTTGGAGGCATTGGTTGCAAACTGTTATATCGCGAGTCTAGCGTTCACGTCAGAATCGTAAAGGGAGGATCGTAGGTTTTTCGCTAGGTGAAAAAAAAATATTAAAAAAAAACGCGTTGTGTATGACTGGTAGTTTGTCGGTTGCAGCATGAACTTGTTGGGTATTATGTTTATAATACGTTTGATAGTTTTAGACGTTGCGGTTTTTGTTCGTTTTACTTATTACATCTTTAATTATGGCGCTCGTTTCCTTCTCGCTTTTTGGAAGAGACGCTATTTATCCTGATTTTGACGTTAGCTGTTGAAGAATAGGCTCTATAACTAATGCCGTTGTTGCTATTCTTCTCGTAAATCTGTGCCTGTCACAGGCAACCTGCATCCACGTTGATCGTCTATCCTCTGTAAGATCATCCAAATGATGGACTGTCACCAACTCTTCGGCAAACGTCACCTAAAGTAATTTGAAATTAAAAAAAAATTAGAGTATTTTAATATTCTAAAAAAAAAATAAGCGATGGAGAGAGAATAAGATAAGACATGCTAACCTTGCGGTCGGTTTTTTGTAAAATACTCTGCTCACTAATATCCATAGCGCTCATCCCAATTAGCGTATTGCTTTGAGTTATTCTAGCTTGTTGCTTTATATATATATTTTTTTCCTCTCTCTTTTGGAGAGGTAGCATAAAGGAACACGATGGCTGGTAATTGATACAATTGTCCTAGATGTGGGCGAGTATTCTCCAGGTTCAGCTCGCTAAATAGAAACGTTGAGAGTGTTCACGGAATCTGTTAATAATTTACAGATATGGAACCTATCTAGCAGTGTTAACACTGTGGTTGACTGCCCGACCGACGCTAGTCGAATGAATATATTAAACCGTGTACGCGCCTTTTTTTACATGACCTGTTGCGTTTCGCGCTCGCTGGAGACAATAATCAATAAACTCACGCGAGAGCGGCAACGGTGGGAGATATTGAGCTGCCACGGTAGGAGAAAATGACTGTTCGTTAATACCGCCAGCAAGATTTGCCAATATATGTATGTATATATACCTACTTATGGTCCATATCTTAAATACGGGGCCCATTTACGTCAACGTAGATATAATAACTATTAACTTATTACTATTATATGTATATATACTCACCATAACTATGAAATAACTAACGTATCACTACTCCCTAATATGGTAGTTTCACTTCCGGAGTGGGCGTGGTCTATAGCCGGACAACACACACACACACACTAGCTCCTATTGGAAGTCACTTTGGCGGGAAAAACTGATGTCCAATACATGACTCAGTAATAATCCCCCTCAACCACCAACCCTCTTCATGCACTATACAAGCCCTATTCATATATACATATATATCATGACAGAAGCTCCACCACCACCACCACCTTCCACCATGGGAAAGTGGTGGTATCCTACTATATAACTCTTGTACTTGAAGGAGGAAATCTTTCCTCCTTCCTCCTACTCTTTGGTCAACTAAACAAGTCCGATCATAACGTGCGCCTCCTACTACTAACGTTGCATTCATCACAGTCCGTCTGAAAGAATCTCTGTCTCTAGCCAGATCTCCCACAGAGCGTTGCATTCATCACAGTCCGTCTGAAAGAATCTTTGTCTCTAGCCAGATCTCCCACAAGACGTTGCATTCATCACAGTCCGTCTGAAAGAATCTCTGTCTCTAGCCAGATCTCCCACAAGACGTTGCATTCATCACAGCCCGTCTGAAAGAATCTCTGTCTCTAGCCAGATCTCCCACAAGACGTTGCATTCATCACAGTCCGTCTGAAAGAATCTTTGTCTCTAACCAGATCTCCCACAAGACGTTGCATTCATCACAGTCCGTCTGAAAGAATCTCTGTCTCTAGCCAGATCTCCCACAAGACGTTGCATTCATCACAGTCCGTCTGAAAGAATCTCTGTCTCTAGCCAGATCTCCCACAAGACGTTGCATTCATCACAGTCCGTCTGAAAGAATCTCTGTCTCTAACCAGATCTCCCACAAGACGTTGCATTCATCACAGTCCGTCTGAAAGAATCTTTGTCTCTAGCCAGATCTCCCACAAGACGTTGCATTCATCACAGTCCGTCTGAAAGAATCTCTGTCTCTAGCCAGATCTCCCACAAGACGTTGCATTCATCACAGTCCGTCTGAAAGAATCTCTGTCTCTAGCCAGATCTCCCACAAGACGTTGCATTCATCACAGTCCGTCTGAAAGAATCTCTGTCTCTAGCCAGATCTCCCACAAGACGTTGCATTCATCACAGTCCGTCTGAAAGAATCTCTGTCTCTAGGCAGATCTCCCACAAGACGTTGCATTCATCACAGTCCGTCTGAAAGAATCTCTGTCTCTAACCAGATCTCCCACAAGACGTTGCATTCATCACAGTCCGCCTGAAAGAATCTGTCTCTTGCTACATTTTCCCACGGAACGTTGCATTCACCGCAGCCCGTCATGACGTTGATGACGGTAGTATTGGTGGTAATGATGGTGTTGGTATTGGTGGTGATAATGGTGGTGGTGCTGATGATGATGGCATTGGTGGTTGTGCTGATGATGGAATGTGTGCTGTTGACGGTGGTGTTGATGATGATGGTTGTGTTGATAGTGATGGTAATAGTGGTGATGATGATATTGGTGGTTTGTGATGATTATGGTTTTAAAGTGGATACCATAGCCCTGTAATATACAAGGAAACGAATACGCAGACAAACTAGCCAGGGAGGGAGGGAGATTACCACAAGAGAACCATCTGGTCAGCTACGACGAAGCCAAATCCATCCTTCTTCTTTCTTTTCTCTTTCTCACTGATACTGAAAAGGTGTCGTGGTTTATATCGTTTGTCGTTCTTGAGCTGCTCGAACTGTCTGAATTAGTGATTTTCCTTTGTTGTTACATGTCTCTGTCACTGCATCTATCCATCTTCTTCTAGGTCTTACTCTTGGTCTTTTTCCATGCATTCTCGAGAAAAACACCCTTGATGGTGATTGGTGAGGATTCATTCTGACCAGGTGGCCCAACCATTTAAGTTGTTGTTCTAGATATTCTTGGCAGGGTTTTGTTCCTACCATTTTTCTTATGGTTTCATTTGGTATTCTATCTCTTCTTGTGTTGTTTGTTACTTTTATCAAGCTTCGCATCTCAAATGCATTGATCTTTCTTAAAAGAAAATCCATCATTAAAGGCTAGTACCATAAAAAATAGAAACAAGAACACATAAAGTACAACGAGGGGGACGGATACCTCCAACTATCAAGTCATCTTACTTCTTCTACGCACTGGCCACAACAGAATGAGAAACAACATGTTCAGAAAACTCAAAATAGAAACTACCAGACAATGCCACTGTACGCTGGATAATATAACAACAAAGAACGTTCTACAGGATTGCCCCCAGTACCCAGACATGAGGATGTCAATGTGACCTTCTCCCACCTTCCTGGAAGAGAAACTCTACTGTGCACCGAATCACTGAAACAGACAGCTGCCTTTAATATAAAAGTCCGGAATTCTATCCTGAATGCGCAATGATCGCAGAAAAATGAAGAAGAAGAAATCCGAGTCTTCTTGTCTAGAAACGACCGTTTTACCTCTAGACGACACAGTTAATCCGAGTCTTCTTGTCTAGAAACGACCGTTTGACCTCTAGACGACACAGTTAATCCTAGTCTTCTTGTCTAGAAACGACCGTTTGACCTCTAGACGACACAGTTAATCCGAGTCTTCTTGTCTAGAAACGACCGTTTTACCTCTAGACGACACAGTTTAATTCTTGGTTAGATTATAAACAAAATCACTATCAATACGTTGAAGTTAAACATAAAGTTAGTTGGAGTTAAAGATAAAGTTAGTTGGAGTTAAAGATAAAGTTAGTTGAAGTCCACAGCTTAAAAGCAAAGATTCTGCTTGATTAAAGTAAAATAAAAATGTAAAGAGCCCCCGTCAACGCCAAGTGGGGTAGTGGGAATATGGTGTTAGTGACCATACTTTTTTTTTTTACGGACCTTTGGTACATGATTTTTGTGTAATGTGGTCGATATTACGCCCGTGCCGCTTTACTTTCCCAGAAAAAAATTCGATAGCTATTTAAGTCTGGGTGAACCTGGAAGCCGTCGATCAGGATCGAACCCGACCTTTTGTCCGTTGTAGTCCAGTTCACTAACCACTGAGCTATCGCGGCTCTCAGTCTGCTTGATTGATTGACACCAATGGGGCAAAACAAAGCAATGTAGTCTCTATTCCTTCCTCTTCCTTTCTGTGTTTCTCCCGATAATCACTGCTCTTCGCCTCCTATCGCCAAAAGACGTCAAGTGGTTGTACATACATTGTCTTGGGGTTTGCTGAAAGTTTTGATATGTACGCCTTTCGACCCAATACATCCGACATCCACAGCATTTTTTTGTATCGGGTTGACTTTCTTCTTCTTTCCCTACTCGCTTGACCAGACTGGATAGTCTGTTTCCAGGGCACTACTGGAGGTGAAGTAGGGTCTGGATCAACTTTGTTAGTCGTCGCTTCTGATTAGGAGTCACTGACCGCTCTCGGATCACATTCCTATTTAAAGAGGGAGGGAAATTACCACAAGAGAACCATCCGCTCAGTAATGTTGAAGTAAAATCCATCCTCAAAGGTCAGTTCCATGAAAAATGGAAACGAGAACACCCAAAGCATAACGAGAGGGACGGATATCACCAACTATCAAGGAGGGATCAAGTCATCATACTTCGCCTACGCACTGGCCATAATAGAATGATGAATCACATGTTCACCAAATTAAAAATAGGTACAACCAGCCTATGCCACTGTACACTGGACAATATGACTACAAAACATGTTCTACAGGATTGCCCCCAGTACACAGACTTGAGAAGAGCAATGTGGTCCACACCCACCTCCCTGGAAGAGAAACTATATGGGGCAATCGAATCACTTAAACAGACAGCTGACTTCATGAGAGAGTCTGGAATCCTACTTTGATTGAGTCTTGATCGCAGAGAGATGGGGGTATCACGTTCTAGTGAGCGATATGGAGTCTTGTTATAGAACAGATTGAGAAAATAGAACAGATTGAGAAAATAGAACAGATTGAGAAAATAGAACAGATTGAGAAAATAGAACAGATTGAGAAAATAGAACAGATTGAGAAAATATAGAACAAGGAAATGTCGATCCGTTCAGTTTATCATGCTGACTTCCACTAAAGCAAGAAAAACTCCACTTCTTCGCGGTGCCCCTAGAAACAGACTAACAAGTTTAATCTTGCCAGGTGAGGAAGGATCGAGAGGGACGGCAACACCGTACTCAAAAATAACATGCCGAAGACGGATGTCTGACCTAAATACGCAAATTAAATTTAAAAAACACAACTACGTTTACCACGGCAACAGCCGGGGTTCGTACCCTGGCGAGGACACCTGGGTTTTACTAATTCCCTAAAAATGAGTACCTCTGAAGTCGAAGTAAATCTGCCTGCATGGCGAGGGGCATCCTGTAATGGGATAAAACAGACTTTACACGCAAAATTCAGTCCCATAAAATTGAGTGGGTGGGACTTCGTCAGAGGTCAAAGCTGACGAAAGCGAACGAACGAACCAACAAAAAGAACGTAATTTTAAGGGCGGACGATTAAAAAGACCAAGAGAAAAGTCGTTGGGTGAACGTAAACAAACAAATCAAGAAGGGCAAGTGGTTGTTCTTATGAATCCAGCGGCCCGTGAACTGACGTCAATAAAAAAATAAAATGCACATAAATGCATCAAAATGCGAAGCTGCAGTGAAGCTAATGGTGAGGAGAAATGAAGAAATATAGAAAAAAGTGGTATCGTAAAAACTTCTCGTAACAAGTGGACAACACAAACCAGAAAGACGTTTCGGTGCAATAGGCCTTCAACAGCCATGAATACGTACCCCGTGCGCACTTACGTTCTTGCCACATCAGAGCATACAGGGAAGACTAATCTTATTTTCCTTTCATTTCTCCTTCTAGTTCGAAATTATTATATTTTAAAATCATTTTTTTTAATTATTTTACATAAATATGTGTACGTGTGTTGTATGTTAGTTCCTGTTGAAGGCCTGTCGCGCCGAAACGTCGTTCCGGTTTGCATTTCCACTTGTTACGTGAAGCTTTAACCATACAATTTTTTAATTTCTTTTTCTGTATATATTAAAAAAAAAATCCCCGATAATGAATCCAGCGGCCCGCGAAGTGACGTCCTTCAGCTGAAAGAAGAGCACGCAGTTATAGAAATTTCCGAAGACAGGTTAGTGAGCATACATAGCGCGTAAAGAACTGACTAGAAGAATATAGGGTACCAGAGAGCAGAAACATGTGTCGTAGAATGGGGTAAGAGATATAGGAGACATACGAAGTGATGCAGTATGGATTAGTAGAGGCGGGATGTGAATAGCATAGCAAGTGCATATAATAATGTGCTCAAACATGAGAAACATAGAAAATGCATCAGGGAAGGGACAGCCTCAGAGAAACTGTGCAAAAGTGTGATACATTAATGCCTTGAGGGGTCAGCGAATCCAATTGGCCTATTAGGCGATTCTCCAAAGCAAACATACTGCCTTCACTGGAGTGGCAGAAGACAATACCAGTGATACGGATGTCATCTTTGCCAATGTGGTCCGAGGAATTAAAGTGGGACGCAACTAGAGTGCCAGCATTATGTTGTACATCTCGAAGGCGTTCACAAAACCTGATCACTGAACGTCGACCAGACTCCCCATTTTAAGTCATGTGACATCGTTGGCATATGATGGCATCAATTATATTTCGGGACACACGTAAAACCATCCCTGATCTCGAACCTTCCGTTAGGGAATAAGACAGACTTCGAGAAAATGTCAAGTCTCAGTTCTCTTACTTTGAGACGTTACTGGACGGGCTTATCCCCCCCCCCCCCCTCTTCCGTTATAATTCGATTTGTGGGAAAAACAAATATAAAATTGTATACAACAGCTATCGTGCTAAGCAAAGAGAAAAGATACCAAACAGTTAAAAAGAATAGCTTGGCAGAAGATCAACAATAGAAATTATAACTAACTGTCGTGATCGAAAGTTGTGGAGAAACATGATCACCTACGCCAGCAGTCTTGGTACTTGATGATACTACTAAGAAGACGGTACACAATGATAGATGTTTCAACCACATGCTTTCATCAGTATGACATTTCAACAACGCCATGATTATATAAATCGATTTTTATTTAGTTTCAGTGCGAGTACAAATAATAATATATGGATATTACGAAGGGAAACTCCCGAGGCGACAGATAGGTTACTATAAATACTGATATACCATACTTAAAGATTGAGTTATTGAGTTATTTGCGGGTCATCATCATTGCACTCCGAACATGTCCATAGGTGCTCAGATCCCCTCCTCAGCACCTCAGTGTCCAGCGACTGACGACTCCAGTTCTATGTTGGTTGATAAGTCTTCTTACACAGCCACCAAGTTTCTCATTTCTGGCTGTGCCCATCTTAACTCCCATTTCTATCATCCGAAGAAGTGACGTGGATCTGTGTTTGTCGAAGTCCTGTGCTCTTCCCACATCTCGGAGGGCATTGATGATGTCGCCCGATCCATCGGTTGCCCGAACTCAACGACAGCGCAGCTAGCCAACCTGTCCGCTCTCACATTTCCCCGTACTCCCGCATGTCCAGGGACATAGACAAAGGTGACCTTATGTATTTTGGATTTCTGCAACGACTCTACCCATTGCATGCGTACAAAGCCCGCCTCCGCTTTTTTTTATCATGCTCATCGAATCACTCAGTATACATGCGTGGATGTAGTCTTGTGACTCTATTTGAATGCCTTGGTCACTGCCATCACCTCCATTGTCATGCTACTCGTGGTCATGGCGTATGCACCACTGTCTTCCTTGGCTATTCTGCCTGCCGAGCGTGCTGTAAATGCCCATGCACTTCTTTCGTGTCGTCTTACAGATCCGTCTGTATAGATGACTGCATCTTTCTCATCGGTGTTATCGCAGATGAGACCGTTGACCTCAGCATTAACCACGACCGGGTTCTGTTCCCTACTTTTCCAGTCGAGTGTGACAATACATGAGAAAGTCCCCTTGAATAACGTAGGCATCGGTATCCACTCCTCACCAACGCTGATATTGGTAAGCCAACAGATAAGATATTGATGCAGAATAATATTCATCATCACCAGATCGCACGTCATTTGCAGAACGTTGCATTCATCACAGCCCGTCAGAAAGAGTCTCAGCCTCTCGCCAGATCTTCCACTTCTTCTGTTGTCATGTTCAAAGTCTCCTTGATGTCTTCAAACCACTTTCTTCTTGGTCTGCCCTGATGCGTCGCCTGGAATGATGATTTCTCGTCTGTCTACACAATCAGTAGTTTTCCGTTACTTTTTGAGTGGTTCTGGCCACTTAACACCTTTGGTCCCTGTTGCGTCCTGAGCCCGGCCTCAGGATGTTCCAGCTCCTGCCTTTGAGCTCATTGGCGACTTGCGTGGAGGCTCCTCCGTCCTTTCTACCACCATCTACAATAGAAGGAAGACTTCATAACACAACTAGACAAATAAAAATGTCAGGGAGAAAAGAATCGTATTAGCTATTGTTATAAAAATTAATAACACAACAAATATATCAAATAGAAATGCAATATATATTATTGTTTCAGTAATGAGTTTTCCCATTTGGAAACTAAAATATCAACACGAAACGCCGCTAATATTTCTCGTTATTTCTCGCCAATTCTCACATGCTAACGTTATTTGACACTCGACGGAGGGGTGACTCGCCATTTTGAATATCCCCAAAAGTCGGTTTGTAGGATAAAAAATTGAAAGTTCTTATCTTTTGGCGACAGAAGTTTAAATTAGAATCAGCAAGCCACAGTATATTTCGTACACACCGTGAAAAAATGTTGAAGCATATGTAGCAATATGTTATCACACTTAAGCTGAGTTTGTTTATTGGTGTGTGTTGCGGGTTGTGATGATTCATGGAACGGCTAGCAGGTCCCGGACAAGATGTCTCCGCCTGCATCTCCTCTTATTGCTACCAGTTAAACCAGCCTCTTAACGGTGGGTACATCTCTCTCGTTCTTGGTTAGATAATAGAGGTGCTTAGGTAAAACGGTATACTATTTAATTTAAATACTTTAACTTTAACAGCTTTTACTTTAGGGTACATGAACGTCATCATCATTATCATATTAATTATTAATTATTATTATTATTATTATTCCATGCCATCAGCCATCAGAACATACACAATACCACATTGACATACTAATGATACTACATACCATACATTTATTATTTATTTAATTATAATATCAAATTAATCCATAGCATAAATCATATAATGAATGAAATTGAAATGAATAATAATGATGATCGATCATGATAATTTATAATATTAAATTAAATATCATTCGAATCATTGTGATTGATATCACTGTCAGTGAGTTGTGAACTGTTGTGTTGAGTCAGAGTGTCAGACGATATCTAATCAAATCAATCATGAGAGGAGTCACAAAACTACTTATACTTATGCTTATTTGACAACTTAACCTTAACTGCCTTAACCACTAAATCAGTAATCGAGTGATCACTAATGTCCAGTAAAAATAAATTAAATGTCCACATTTATAGACTCTGAGAATCTCAGATGAGATTGATTGATTTCTGTCAGAGTCCACATTCAGTTTTTTTTTTTATTTTCACATTTTCATTTATTTATTAATTAATGTATTTATATTAATATTATCATTTTGTGGGGTCTACATCCTCGCCTTTTTTATCATTATTTATGCAAGTATTAAGTATTATTACTTTATTAGTAATTAAGTACTGAGTTGACTTCTACTTCTACTTCTTTGAGAGTGAGAGTCAGTCAGTCTGAGTCAATAATCATTAATAATGAGTAAAGTCAGTTTATTTGTTGATTCAAAGTTTAGTAATTTGTAAGTTTAATAATCTATTTTTAAATAGTTAGATTTGTTTGTAACTTTGTGATTGTTAATCTCCGCTGGACTCTAGTTAAGATTAATTAATTTAATTTATACTAATTACTAATCCTCACATTACTGACTCACTGTACTATGACAATCACCACTCATGAGCACTCAATTCACTCACTCAGCACTGTGATGTGAGTGACTCAAACTGTAACCGCAGTCAGTTGAGTCACTGATTGCTTGAGATTTTCAGTGCAGTGTTTTATGTTTTTATCTTTCACTTTCGTGGTGATGAGTTGATGCTGATGCTGTACTGTAGATGATAAAACTCAGTGGAGATTATTAATTGTCTTACTTGAGGGTGACCCTTGTCCTATATGATGATATTTGTAGTTTGTGATATATGATTTAGTTAATGATAGAAGATAAGAGAATGTCTCTGTTCCTTTATAAGTTTGTTCATGATTTGATATGAGATGCTCTGTATTTCAGTTCACTGAGTTGCTTGTTAAACTCATTAAACTGTTATTACTGTCTCATTCATTATTCACACAAAATATTGATTATAACTACAATAGATAGAGTCAATAGAGTGTAACTTTTTAGTGATAAGTATCATAAATACACTGCACTAGATACTTCTTAAGTTAAACTGTTAAAGACTGTTACATTTACATATATGAAGAAAAAACAGTAAAGAGCCCCATCACACCAAGTGATATATGGAATATGGTGTTAGTGACCATAATTTTTATAGACCTTCACCCCGGCACATGATTTTTGGGGTAATGTGGTCCGTATTATCCCATATTATGCCTATGCTGCTTTACTTTCCCCCCAAAAAAATCTTGTACCCAATTGACGGGTGTGGTTAGATGGCATATTTAGACATTTTTGTTAAGCATTTGCCAGCTTTCCCCTCTGGCGAAGCCACTAGAGACTAGGAACTGAATTTTGTATGTTATTCCATTTTTCCCTGGCAGCCGTGTGCACAGGGGTCCCTGACCACACAGACAAATAACTCTTGTTCTGAGGTACTCTTAATTTTTCCATCAATGAGTAGTTGACGTTTCAAGCCAGGTCTCACTGCTGAGACCAGGGGTGGTTGCCGCTGAGAGAAATCACAAATAAAAATCCCATCTGATGAAGCTGGGATTTGAACTTAAACCTCTTGTCTCTGAGACTAGCGTCTTGCCTCGAGACAAACCAGTCCCCCATTTAGAAATTTGAAACCCTAACAAAACTCATAAAAACTCAAATTCAACAACAAAACTCATAAAAACTCATCATCATCATCAAGTACCGGACCTGCTGGTGTAGGTGATCATGTCTCTCCACAACTTTTGATCTCGACAGTTATTTCATTTCTGTTGTTGACCTTCTGCCAAGCCATTCTCTTAAGCTGTCTGGTATCTTTTCACTTTGCTTCCCTCTATCTCTTGCATGGCCAAAAATGATGATTGTTTTCTTCCTAATATTGGAAATTAGCTTTCTTTTTGCTTTGGCCTCTTTCAGAAAATTTTCATTACTCTTCTTAGCTGTCAATAGTATTCTCAACATTCTTCTGTAAAACCACATTTCTACAGACTCCAGTGATTTTCTTGTCTGTTGTCCTATTGTCCGTGATTCACATCCATATGTTAAGACTGACTCTACATAACATTTAAAAACTCTTTTTCTTGTTTCTATTGTCAAAAATGGATTGCATAGTATCTTCTTCATTTTTGGAAAGCTGTTTTTTGCCTGAGCCTCAACACAAAACTCTAAATCTAAACTCATCAAAACTCATATTAATGTAAAAATGAACATAAAAATTGTATTCTTGGATGCAGAGCTAATTAAGTAGGATGGGAATGGAAAAGAAGTATTTAATGGACACTCTCAATACTAATATTGTTCATGCATGCCTTGATTTGTAAATGATGGTTTGTTTTTGTTCAGTGCAAGCTGTTGACAACCAGACTGTAGCAGCTGTCCAGTCATTGCTTGAGTCACAGGTTGTTGCTGAAACACAAGGTAATGTTATCATTTTGGTGATAATACCACTTCATCAGTTAGTTATGGTGACACAACTGTATCATTGTATCACCATTGCATCACATCTAGTTTTGTAACACTCATTATGTCAAACAACACTATGCTATAAGTTAATTCCCCTTCCTTCCTGTCGTTCACCCAATGTCTACTAAAGGAATTGATGTCCACTTCATCATTTGTCCTTAGCAGGACATTAATAGGGCATAGATATGTTGTGTTACAGTTTGCAGTTAAAAAAGTAAATAGCCTCATCACGCTAAGTGGTGTATAGGGTATATGGTGTTAGTGACCATATTTTTTTTTACAGATCTTCAGCATGTGATTTTTGGGGTATTGTCATTATTACGTCCAAGCTACTTTACTTTCCCATTAAAAATCCGTACAAATTTAAGGCTGGGTGAACCTGGAAGCTGTCTGTCAGGATCGAATCTGACCTCTTGTCCTTAGTAGTTCAATTCAGTTTGCAGTAGAACTGTGATATTTGCGCCTTTTCAGCCCAACACATCTGATGTTATATTTAAGTACCGGGTGTCTTTCCTTATTTGATCCAAACTTGCTTGGCCAGACTAGACAGGTTAGTCTGTTTCTGGAGGCATCACGGAGAAGTGATCCCATCGGCTGTGGGTTGCTGACAGCTTCCAGCTCAGCTGCTGTGGGGTGTCTTTGCCCCAGTGTGTTAATTCAACGCTGTAGTCTTTAGATCACAATGGTGGCAAATCAGGCCCATTTCCACATCCACTCTGCTGCACATTTCAGCAACCATCAAAGTGTTCATCTACTGCTTGTTCCTGTCCTGCATTGATTGAATGTGTTCATCTACTGCTTGTTCCTGTCCTGCATTGATTGAATGTGTTCATCTACTGCTTGTTCCTGTCCTGCATTGATTGAATGTGTTCATCTACTGCTTGTTCCTGTCCTGCATTGATTGAATGTGTTCATCTACTGCTTGTTCCTGTCCTGCATTGATTGAATGTGTTCATCTACTGCTTGTTCCTGTCCTGCATTGATTGAATGTGTTCATCTACTGCTTGTTCCTGTCCTGCATTGATTGAATGTGTTCATCTACTGCTTGTTCCTGTCCTGCATTGATTGAATGTGTTCATCTACTGCTTGTTCCTGTCCTGCATTGATTGAATGTGTTCATCTACTGCTTGTTCCTGTCCTGCATTGATTGAATGTGTTCATCTACTGCTTGTTCCTGTCCTGCATTGATTGAATGTGTTCATCTACTGCTTGTTCCTGTCCTGCATTGATTGAATGTGTTCATCTACTGCTTGTTCCTGTCCTGCATTGATTGAATGTGTTCATCTACTGCTTGTTCCTGTCCTGCATTGATTGAATGTGTTCATCTACTGCTTGTTCCTGTCCTGCATTGATTGAATGTGTTGTGTTCCTTTCTGCTGAGGATGTTTTCAACTTTTGCTCTTTGACACACTGCACTCCACCATTCTTTGATATGTGGGTTATCCTCATTTTCATTCTTTCCTTCCTGCGAGAGTTTTTTTAATGCTACACAGTGCCATAGCTTGTAAGATGTTAGAGTTGGTTACTTTGTCCTGCCATTTGATGTTCATTGTCTTTCAAGACAATGCACATGAAAGCTGTTTAACCTTTTCTCCTACCCTGCATAGGTAGTCCAAGTTTCTGATCCATATAGAAGTGTACTAAGCACACAACTTTGGTAAATTTGAATCTTAGTCCTGAGTGTTAATGTGATGTTGGCTCATGCTCTATCTTTAAGTTTTTTATCAAATGTGGAAACTGCCTTTCTGATCTATTTCTTCACGGTAGACGGTAGTTGTGACCATAATACAGAGATAGATGAACTTTCTCACAGAATCAAATGTTTCTATATTATCTTTTATATTTATCTCATGGCTGCAGTTATCTGTCTCTGTTTCTCATTATCATTTATATGATCTGTTTGCTGCAGTTATCATTCTCTGTTTCTATATTGTCTTTTATATTTATCTCATTGCTGCAGATATCAGCATATTATCATTTATATTTATTTCAATGTTTCTGCTATTGTTTATCACGCCTTAGCGATTTTACCAATAATAAATATATTATTTCTGGTTTGATAACCATTTGTTGACTTCTGTGAACTTTCAGAAGAAGAGGACGAAGATATTTTCCAATGTGGCAAGTGCAAGAAGCAGTTCAGGTCCTTGACCTCATTTGTAGCTCACAAACAGACACAATGTGTGATTCATCAGCTGCAGCAACCTTTGACCCTAGATCAGTCGCATCCATCCAGACTGACCTTGAGTACAGGCCCTGCTGCGTTTGCTTCAACCATCAGCCTGACTGGCACCCCCCTGCCCCAGAACCCAGCCAGTGGTGCCATGTCAACTGTAAGTTATTTTTGTACATTCATTACTTTTTTTTTCGCATCTGTTACTTTTTAAAAATGATTTTCCTTCACCTCTGTTACTTCATTTTTGCTTAATTTCCTTCACTTATGTTACTTTTTGGGGAGCCACGATAGCTCAGTGGTTAGTGAACTGGACTACAAAGGACAAGGGGTAGGGTTCGATCCCAACCGACGGCCTCCGGGTTCACCTAGCCTTTAATGGGTACCAGATTTTTTTTCTGGAAAGTGATGTGGCACGGGCGTAATACCGACCACATTACCCCTTAAAAATCATGTGCCGAAGGTCTAAAATTTATGGTCACTAACACCATATTCTTTATACGCCACTTGGCGTGACGGGGGTACTTTTTTTTATGTTACTTTTTTATTTATTTTCCTTCGCCTCTTTAACACTTCAAAATTGAGCGAAAATGAAGTGTTTGGAGAATTGTGATTTATAGTCCAAGAAGATGGATGCAATCAATCACAGGAGAGCTGGGATTGAATGCTGCAGACACTGGACATTTTGATTAGGATTAAAAAAAAAAAACAACAAATAACAGCAGAGTAGATGTCATAACAGCCAAGTTCCAACATGGACAAGCTTGATGATGATGATGATGACAGTTTTAAAAAAAAAAAGAAGGAAAAAGTGGTATCATGACAGCTTTACGTGGTAATGGAAGACATTACCACGTAGAGCTGTCACCAACCACTTTTTTTTTTTTTTTTCAATTTGCCATTATCATCAGCTTTACAATGGCTTCACATCTCTATGCATCTTGGTGCATCTTGATGCCTTTACTTCTTGATGATGTCTCCTGCATGGTTCTTATCGTGCAAGGGCCTTGTTTTCTATGTAACGATGACTACTTTAGTGCTCATTCGAGGATAACTCTGCTAGCACTTTGCGGCACAAATTATTACCAGACGGGTGGTGATGTGAGTTTCCTGAAATGTAAAAAATGACATCAAAATTCCCTGTTAGATTGCATAATTTTGCTTTTCTAGCAAGAAACAAACTATCTGGACTAATAATTTAATAAACCGTTCTTCCTTCTGCAAAATTTCACTGCTGACACGGTTAGTTTAGGTTAAGAACAAAAGTTTTAAACAAGCCACCATCTATTGTGACCGTTGCCGATAAAAAGTCAGAATCTTCTTTTTTCCGTCCTCATCTGCCTTTCAGCGTCGAGGGATATATAATTTGCGGTCTTTTGCTCTTCTGTTCACCTCTGCTGCTGTTATGTTTCCTAGTGCTTCTAATATTCTATCGACCCATCTTTTTCGTGGTCGACCCTTGAGTCGGTGTTCTCACAACATTTGTTGAAGGCTCGTTGTGTTGTGTTTTGTTCTTTCTGCCTTGTCACGTGGCCAAACCATTTTATCTGTTGTTTCCTTATATATTCTATGGCGGGGGCTATTCCTAGCTTTTTTTCTCAGTTCTTCATTTCTGATCTTATCTCTCAGACTGTTTCCTGTC
This sequence comes from Megaustenia siamemsis, assembly GCA_032433765.1. Lineage (NCBI taxonomy): Eukaryota > Metazoa > Mollusca > Gastropoda > Stylommatophora > Ariophantidae > Megaustenia > Megaustenia siamemsis. Next base: position 39,070,458 of record JAVIAB010000025.1, on the reverse strand, counting down.
ATTCGTCTAACACATTTAATCTCTGTAGAGGTCATTTTTCTTATTGTTCTTGCATGTAGGGTCCATGTCTAGCATTGGTAGCACAACGTTGGGATGATGATTGTATTGTATAGTGCTCGTTTTGCCTCCAGAGTTATTTCCTTGTTGGACAATAGTGGTGATAGCTGTCCAATGATTTGACAATTAATATGAAAGTCAGAATAACCTGCATATTTAAACATGATTGCAACAAAACTACACATTGCAGTGATATTTAAAATAACGCCCGTAATAACTATGTAAGTTACAATTCATTTATATTTCAGTGGTGCCACAGCAACACATAATTATTTTTAAAACATTAATTCTTTTTTCCAATAACATGGTAGGAGTACTAGATATCTAGGTCGGGTTAAGTGTGCGCATGTACCAAAATTACAGGTCAGCTGCTCTCTAAAAATGTCATTATAAACTGTTACTAATTTATTTTATCTGCTTTAAAAGAGAATGTTGAAGAGAATAACACAACATTGTCATTATATAATTAAATTCTGTTTGAAGTGCTTGCAGAAGATTTATTTTTAAAAAAATTTAGGAACTATATTTTACTGAGGTATAATAATCTTTGATCATCTGTGCTAAAACTAGATATATATAATATACATACATATATATATATGGGAGCCGCGATAGCTTAGTGGTTAGTGAACTGGACTACAAAGGACAAGGGGTAGGGTTCGATCTCAACCGACGGCTTCTGGGTTCACCCAGCCTTAAATGGGTACCGGATTTTTTTCTGGGAAAGTAAAGCAGCACGGGCATAATACCGACCACTACCCCAAAAATCATGTGCTGAAGGTCTGTAAAATATAGGGTCACTAACACCATATTTCCCTATACGCCACTTGGCGTGACTGGGGTACTTTACTTTTTATTTATATATATATATATATACATAACACAGCAAAAGTTATTGCTATTGAAAACTTAACCCATTCAACACTGAAAGGAAAGGTGGAATTTGGAAGAATAATATAAAAAAAAAATATTTCAACCAATAACACCTGTTGTGTTTCAGATCAACACGGTGGCTCCAATCTTACAAGCTCACCCTTGTTTGACCAGAAGTCTGAACCAGCCTAGTCGAGCTGTAAGTCTACAGGGTGTGTTGGGAGAGTGGGGTGAGATGGATGAGAAGATCATTGGTGTGTACAGAATTTGTTTGGAGAATGGGTTGAGATGGATGAGGAGATCATGGGTGTGTAAATAGAGTTTGTTGGATTATTTGTTGGGAGAGTGGGGTGAGATGGATGGGGAGATCATGGGTGTATACAGAGTTTGTTGGGAGAGTGGGGTGAGATGGATGAGGAGATCGTGGGTGTATGCAGAGTTTGTTGGCAGAGTGGGGTGAGATGGATGGGGAGATCATGGGTGTATACAGAGTTTGTTGGGAGAGTGGGGTGAGATGGATGAGGAGATCATGGGTGTATACAGAGTTTGTTGGGAGAGTGGGTTGAGATGGATGAGGAGATCATGGGTGTATGCAGAGTTTGTTGGGAGAGTGGGGTGAGATGGATGGGGAGATCATGGTGTATACAGAGTTTGTTGGCAGAGTGGGGTGAGATGGATGGGGAGATCATGGGTGTATACAGAGTTTGTTGGGAGAGTGGGGTGAGATGGATGAGGAGATCATGGGTGTATACAGAGTTTGTTGGGAGAGTGGGGTGAGATAGATGGGGATCATGGGTGTATACAGAGTTGTTGGGAGAGTGGGGTGAGATAGATGGGGAGATCATGGGTGTATACAGAGTTTGTTGGGAGAGTGGGGTGAGATAGATGGGGAGATCATGGGTGTATACAGAGTTTGTTGGGAGAGTGGGGTGAGATTGATCGGGAGATCATGGGTGTATACAGAGTTTGTTGGGAGAGTGGGGTGAGATTGATGGGGAGATCATGGGTGTATACAGAGTTTGTTGGAGAGTGGGGTGAGATTGATGGGGAGATCATGGGTGTATACAGAGTTTGTTGGGAGAGTGGGGTGAGATTGATGGGGAGATCATGGGTGTGTACAGAGTTTGTTGGATTATTTATTTTGAGAGTGGGAGTGAGATGGATGTTTGGTATTTTTATTGAAGGAATGTGATGATTGAAGAGGCCAGATGGGCTGATGTGTGCCGGGGATGAGATCAGCCATATATTCAGTTCATTTAAATCAATGACTGTACACAAAGTACATTGCCTTATAAATCTATACACCAACAGGATATCCTCAAAAATGAATAGAATTAACTGCCAATTGGTGATATAAAAATTGAGATTTCATTTGAATTTGATATTTCTTCCTCTTTAGCAGTCATGGTTTTGACATGTAATCTTCTATAATGACTTTGACATTTATTCTTTTACTGTCATGACTTTGACATTTGTTCTTTTACTATCATGACTTTGACATTTTTTTTGTTGCTATCATGGCTTTGTGACATTTATTGTTCTTTTGCTATTGTGACTGCTGGCATGTCAGTTGTGTAATTATGCTTTAATTTTATCTTTTAGCCAACATTGACTTTGGGTACTGTGCCTTCCTCGCCAATTTCTCAGTTGTCACAGAATATGGTGTTTACAGATGACTTGATGACATTGTCAAGTCTGGACACAACTGGCCTGGGTGGTCCTACAATCCAGATGGTATGTCTGAGATGATGTCAAGATGTGTGTCTATGCTTAGAACCTCAATAGTTATGTATGACATCTGTGTCTATGTTCAAATTATCGTCTGTATTCAGTACCAGATGATGATGCCAGCGTCTATGTATTACAAATCTGTGTATTCCCAGATCCTTGGTAGCACAAAAGAAAATCTTTGGGCAGAACTTTGATGACATCTGTATCTATTTTTGACATTTGTGTCTGTGGTATCTTCATCTGATATTATCAATCCATGGTAACATCTTTTTGTCTATGAAATATGTATCTTTGTGTCTATAGTCAGTACTGGGAGACCTCTGTGTCAGTTGCCATGACATCTGTGGGCAAGACCAAACGTGACATTTGTGTCTTAGTGGCCCCTACTTAGTTTTCTGTATACCCCCTGACCTGAGAGTGAAAGATCTGTCCTCAGTAAAGGTTTGGAGTTTACCCCACTCCCACACTGACCTGAGAATGAAAGATCTGTCCTCAGTAAAGGTTTGGAGTTTACCCCACCCACACTGACCTGAGAATGAAAGATCTGTCCTCAGTAAAGGTTTGGAGTTACTCCCACACTAGTGACCGCTATGAACTCCTCCAAGACACACATTCCTACTTCCATAAATTATGCCTCATTTTTATCTCTGTGTTGTGTTTTCTGGCTTGGATTTATGTGTTTAGTTTGTATAGGTTGTTTGTTATACCTGACGAAGGCTTTAGCTGAAACGTTGTAGATGTCTTGTCTTTATATTAGTTTAGCTGCTCCATACCATTTGATGTTTATTTTATAAGACCCATGCGGTATGTGTCGATGTAAAAAAGTAAGTAAAGGATGCACTTCAAATCTTATGATGTAATTAAAAAAGTAAAGGTACCCTCCATGTCTTACTGGGCGTATGGGGAAATATGGTGTTAGTGACCATATTTTTCTATGACCACGGCACATTCTTGAGTGATGTGGTCGGTATCACACCAGGCCGCCTTTACTTCCCAGAAAATCTCTGGTACCAATTTTTAAAGGCTGGGTGAACCTCGGAGCCTTGTTAGTCCAAGAAAAAAAATTCTGCCACTGCTGGGATCGAACCCGGACCTTTCTGGCCAGGAAGCGAGCACACTAACCATTCAGCCACCGCGGCTATAATGTAATTAGTACCCATATTTTTCTGTGATCAAAAACACATGTATGGATGGTAAGGTCAACATTATTCCAGGTCAACTTGCCTCCTCAGACATCTCTGGTACCTTCATCTTCAACATTCAAGTCCTGGATATGTGAACTTTACTCTTTATCTGTTTCATGAAGGATGGGGTAAGAGCAACATTATGACATAAGATGTACTGGGTGTGTGGTCGGTACTCATATATGCTCATGTTTGTATCTTATATTTATTCCAAAATTGATGTTTTGGTTGTTTAAAAAAAAAAGAGAAGGTGTAGTAACACAATTCTTACTGTAAGCCACAGGGCATAAGGAGACTCAATGGCTGAGTGGTTAGTGTGCTCACTTCCTAGTCACAAGGGTCCAGGTTTGATCCCCAGAAGTGGCAGATATTTTTTATTGTTTGATCAACAAGGCTCTGGCTTCACCCAGGCTCTAAAAATGGGTAAAAGTAAAGTACCCCCCGTCACGCTATGTGGCGTATAGGGAAATATGGTATTAGTGACCCTATATTTTACAGACCTTCAGCACATGATTTTTTGGGGTAATGTGGTCGGTATTACGCCCGTGCTGCTTTACTTTCCCAGAAAAAATCCGGTACCCATTTAAGGCTGGGTGAACCCGGAGCCGTCGGTTGGATCGAACCCTACCCCTTGTCCGTGGTAGTCCAGTTCTGGTAAATAATGGCTGCCTGACATGATACCAACCACATCAACTGAAAGCGTGCCATGGTCATAGACAAATATTGTCGCTAACACAATATTATTCCTTGTGCCTAGCAGGGGAGGGACCCTTTCCTTTTTTTTTTTTGCAGGGCATAATGGAGGTACTTTGTTTTCCTATGCTTTAACCCTAGTTTGTGATTCCTACCTCTGGGGCACGTTTTCACGATTCTATCGTAAAAATTACTATGACTAAATGTTACATTTCAGTTCCAAAAATAGTAGCAAAAAACATTTGCTACACAGCAGTGATATGAGCAGTGATGAGAAGAGACAATAACCAAATAGCAAAGCAAGCCTCATGTCAGAAACAACAGGTAAGAGGAAAAGAGGAAGACCCAGAGAGACACTGAGAAGAACATTGATGAGAGAGGCAAGAGCAGCAGGAATCGGCTCCCTCAATGAGATAGAGCTGCTTGCACAGAACAGAGACAAATGGTGAGATTTGATAAAATATCTTTAAAAGAATTGAAAACTGCTAGAATGGGAATTCAGATAAGAGGAGGATTATCTTGGTCTACACCCCATGGGCCGGCTACGGCTCAAAAGGTCAATAGATAGTGATATGACCCAAGACAAGACATGGAAATTGGATGCGGTAATAATTCGAGGCCTCATTATGAGTAAAGAATAGTGACACTGTGACCTTCCAAGCATGTTGTAAGAGGCGACTAAGGAGGTTGATCGATGGCTTGACAAGCTGTCATTGTAAAAAGTATTGTTATGGAAACAGCCATAGATCTTAGAAGCAGTGATCTCTGCAATATGTGCCATTTTGGCACGCATGGTTTCTGTTTTTGAGATTGTGGTTCTGCCCTATGTGTTGTCTTCGGCTCAAAAGAACAATAGATAGATAGAATAATTTACTGACTAGCGGTTGATGTTTAGCCTGGAATTTGACCACTGGCTACCAGAGATATTATGTTTGTTTATTCACACTGTGATCATACAGCGTCAGCTCAGTCCATATGTTCGATTCCTACAAAGCTTTTATGCTGTCTTTCCCATGTTACAAAGATTTCTTTGATGTCTCGTCAATGACAGAAAATTTTCCCTATCATGAGAAAAAAAGGGGGGGGGGGGATGAATTTCTTGAAAATTGGTGAAGTTTATAAAAAAAAACTGCACTCTTGTTACATAACTGTAGTACTTTTACTACGCACTTGGAAACAAACAAATCCAACATCAAAGGAATCAAATCCAACAGTCAGGGGTCACCAGGAGGAATAACTAGGAAGGTATGGGGGAGTGGGGTCATCAGGCGAACACAAACAAGCAAGCATAATCTAGGGTTGTGCTGAAGTAGGATGTGTTGGGCCGAAAAGCGCAAATATCACAGTTATACTGCAAACACAGACACGCCCACTTAACGTCCTTTTAAGGGTGGATAACGAAGGAGTGTACTCCTTTAGTCATCAGGCGAACGCAAGCAGGCATGCATAATCTATGGTTAAATGAGCAAAGGTTTTGTTTATATAAAGTAACTAAACAGTTGAAATCTGTCTATGTAGGTAACAGGCACTGTCCATGGCCAGACAGGAAGTAATTCCAATAATGTGACGATATTTAGCCCAGTGACAGGCTTACATGGCCAAACAACAATCTGACATCAGCCTCAACTCCTGGCACTGGTCCGCTTCTGGTTCAACCTGGCCAGCACATAACCCTGACTTCAATCACCGACAAGACTATACAGCAACAACTGTGCCAGCCATTGCCTCATGTGCAACCTCAGCAGCTGCCGCCGGCAACAATCACTGTTTCCCAACCCACCCAGCAGCCACTACAGTCAGGGATGTTCAAACCAAGTCCAACCAAAGCTGGTACGTCATTCACTGGTCTCCTCTTTATTACTCTTCCGTCACCTTTAGACTTTAGCTTCAAGATGAGGGGACTAGGTGGTTTAGTGGTAGGATGTCAATAAGAAGGCCACCGGCACTGGGAATTTTTCACTTTGAATCTGTGGTTTCTTCGTGGATTTAATCTTCCCTAATCTCTCGGTAGTGACATTTGATGTCTAGGGCTCTAACAGCAAACACAGGAGGTACTGTTTGTACTCTGTAGATGTTTAAGGAACCCTTGGCAGTTAAAAGTCTAAGAGAGTAGTAAAACAAAATTAGTAAAATTTACTGGCGTTGAAGATGGTGTATGTCAGACCGAAGAATACCGCTAGCGCTGATATGCTATAAACTAGCGACACGATAATCCACACCCACTTTACGGGTGAGTGCTAAGAAGAAGATTCAATATCTTCTATAATTATGTCTTCTAAACTATACCATTAAAGGCAAAAATTGATCTTAAACTATACCACTAAAGGCAAAAATTGATCTTAAACTATACCATTAAAGGCAAAAATAGATCTTAAACTATACCAATAAAGGCAAAAATTGATCTTAAACTATACTACTAAAGGCAAAAGTTGATCTTAAACTATACCACTAAAGGCAAAAAATAGTCTTAAACTATACCACTAAAGGCAAAAATTGATCTTAAACCATACCACTAAATTCAAAAATAGGTATTATACTATACCATTAAAGGCAAAAATAGGTATTATACTATTCCACTAAAGGCAAAAATAGGTCTTAAACTATACCATTAAAGGCAAAAATGTCTTAAACTATACCATTAAAGGCAAAATAAATCTTAAACTATACCACTAAATGACAAGAGGTAGGGTTCGATCCCAACCAACGGCTTCCGGTTCACCCAGCCTTTAATGGGTACCAGATTTTATTCTGGGAAAGTAAAGCGGCACACGGGCGTAAGACCAACCACATTACCCAAAAAAATTATGTGCCGAAGGTCTGTAAAATGTATGGTCACTAAAACCATATTCCCTATACGCCACTTGGCGTGATGGGAGTACTTTACTTTTTTTTTTCTATACCACTAAATGCAAAAATAGGTCTTAAACTATACCATTAAAGGCAAAAATAGATCTTAAACTATACCACTAAAGGCAAAAATTGATCTTAAACTATACCACTTAATGCAAAAATTGATCTTAAACTATACCACTAAAGGCAAAAATAGATCACATATAATCTCACTACCCAGAGACCGGTGGAGAGTAAAGTCACAAAGAAACCAGATTCAAAGAGAAAAAATCCCACCGCTTGTGTGGAGGATTTGAACCCATAACCTTCATGTCTGCAGGCTGACGTCTTAGCTGTAGACCACCCGGTCCCCGTGTCACAAGATCAAGCTGTCTATGTTTGTAATTGCGTAGCACGTAGTCAAACAATTCATCATTAACATAACATTGACAAGTTAGAGTGGCTAATGAATGTGTCTCATGCCCTGGTTGTAGGTCGGAAGTCAGCTCAAAACAAGCTGGTGACAGTTCTCAGTCCAGACAACAGCGTCAGCCTCCTCAGCACCAGAAAGGGCAAGACAGCCAAGCACGCCAAGAGTAACACAGAGATCTCGCAGGAGGAGAGCAATGTCAAACCAAAGTTGCAGGTTTCCCTTTTTTAATTTCTCATTGACTCTCTTACTCGTTGATTCTCTTACTCGTTGACTCTCTTACTCATCGACTCTCTTTCTCATCGACTCTCTTACTCGCTGACTCTACTAGTTGATTCTCTTACTCATTGATTCTCTTACTCATTGACTCTCTTACTCATCGACTCTCTTACTCGCTGACTCTACTAGTTGATTCTCTTACTCATCGATTCTCTTACTCATGACTCTTTACTCATCGACTCTCTTACTCGCTGACTCTACTAGTTGATTCTCTTACTCATTGATTCTCTTACTCATTGACTCTCTTACTCATCGACTCTCTTACTCGCTGACTCTACTAGTTGATTCTCTTACTCATTGACTCTCTTACTCATCGACTCTCTTACTCGCTGACTCTACTAGTTGATTCTCTTACTCATTGACTCTCTTACTCATCGACTCTCTTACTCGCTGACTCTACTAGTTGATTCTCTTACTCATTGATTCTCTTACTCATTGACTCTCTTACTCATCGACTCTCTTACTCGCTGACTCTACTAGTTGATTCTCTTACTCATTGATTCTCTTACTCATTGACTCTCTTACTCATTGACTTCTCTTACTCGCTTGTGACTTACTCAGTGATTCTCTTACTCATGACTCTACGACTCATCGACTCTTTACTCGCTGACTCTACTAGTTGATTCTCTTACTCATTGATTCTCTTACTCATGATTCTCTTACTCATTGATTCTCTTACTCATTGATTCTCTTACTCATTGACTCTCTTACTCATCGACTCTCTTACTCGCTGACTCTACTAGTTGATTCTCTTACTCATTGATTCTCTTACTCATCGACTCTCTTACTCGCTGACTCTACTAGTTGATTCTCTTACTCATTGATTCTCTTACTCATTGACTTTCTTACTCATTGATTCTCTTACTCATTGATTCTCTTACTCATTGACTCTCTTACTCATTGACTCTCTTACTCGCTGACTCTACTAGTTGATTCTCTTACTCATTGATTCTCTTACTCATTGATTCTCTTACTCATTGATTCTCTTACTCATTGATTCTCTTACTCATTGATTCTCTTTTACTCATTGATTCTCTTACTCATTGATTCTCTTACTCATTGATTCTCTTACTCATTGATTCTCTTACTCATTGATTCTCTTACTCATTGATTCTCTTACTCATTGTGTCAACATTATCAGACTTCTCCAAACTTATTACCATTAAATGTTCACCTATTTAAATTTGGTCTGAAAATGAAAAATTTATGTTTGTATAGTTGGTTCACTTTGAAAATGTATAGTTTATGTTAGTATAATTAGTTCTCTTTGAATACGTATAGTTTATGTTAGTATAATTAGTTCTCTTTGAATACGTATAGTTTATGTTAGTATAATTAGTTCTCTTTGAATACGTATAGTTTATGTTAGTATAATTAGTTCTCTTTGAATACGTATAGTTTATGTTAGTATAATTAGTTCTCTTTGAATACGTATAGTTTATGTTAGTATAGTTAACTCACTTTGAAAATGTATAGTTTATGTTAGTATAGTTAGTTCTCTTTGAAAATGTATAGTTTATGTTAGTATAGTTAGCTCACTTTCAAAATGTATAGTTTATGTTTAATATAATTAGTTCGTCTTTGAATATGTATAGTTTATGTTAGTATAGTTAACTCACTT